>JAYJMA010043666.1:0-24959 GCA_036873895.1 Parotocinclus cabessadecuia
AAAGCTGCTTTGAGACAATGCTACATTGTAAAAAGCGCTGTATAAATAAAATTTGATTGATTGATTGATTGATTGAATTTCAGGATTGCCAGATCCTACAGATGGTGGGCATCCAGGCAGCGGCGAGTAAACCCACGCAGACATTGGGAGGACATGCAGACTCCACCCAGAAAGGACCCAGGACGCTCCACACCCGGGACCTTCTCGCTGTGAGGCAGCGGTGCCACCCGGTAATCATTATAACGTTGCTAAAACCACAAATCTACCGGTGGCCTAAGACTTTCTCACAGCACAACAAAAAGGGTAGAAGAGGACGCCGATTTGTAAATTTAAGCATGTTTGGGTGCCAAAATGTTTTTTGCTGATCTGGTAGTAGTCGATGATGGGATACTGTATCTAAGGATGATTCCTGTGATCAACAGGACACATCCCCCACTCTAAAGCGAAGGTCACCAGTGTTGCATCCTATCAGCTCTGGCTAATGACTCCCACACACTGACACCCACACACTCAATAACTGGATGCAGCTACCACTTCACTTGATGCCTCACAATGCAGCCATTTTTGGAACCAGCAGTCAAAAGAACTGATTTGAAACCAATCATGGACTTAATGCGGCTCATGCTGGCCTTGGGCCAAAAAAGTCCCAAGCAAATTTCACAGCGGCAGACACATTTCCAAAGTCCGAATAAAATAATGAAAGTCTTGCCTCGCCTGAGTCGTGTCACAATCACATCACATCACTCATTAATAATAAGGTGGTCTGGGTAACTTTCGTAGGTCCGTCTTATTCAGCGTTGAGATTCGGATCAAATCACAAATCCACCACGTTTAATATTATCCTAAGACATGAGCCTGGACTCGTGAAAACAGTGACGTGAGCAGTGAATCCGATAGCATACTCCCATCTAGCAATCAGAATATGACATCCAATAAAGAGAGTTCTCAGTGAGTGTACATGGACATCAGTTACTCGTTATTTACGCTTCTTTCTGGCTTACTTACCCAGACCTGGCAGAGGATTCCGTCGCAGGACCTGGCAACCATGGAATTAAACGAACAGTGAGTATTGCATGCATGCTTGTTGATCAGATGACTGACCAAATCTGATTTCCTGAAGTTATCGGATTATTAATTAGTGCATTAGGGCACCGACTGTCGCCAATCAAAAGGTGAATAAGCCCTCGTCCCCAAAAACCACTTTAAAAAAGCGATTTGATATTTGTATATTCTGTATTCCGAAGGTGTACACAATAGATATCCAGTAAATGCGCTGCACATTGGAACGTCTGTACTTAAACGCTTTTTTTGGGGGGGAAATTTCTGGTCCATTTGATTTTTTTGACCCCCAAATTCGAACAAACATTACAACTTCAAACATGGGCACCCTAAGCAGAACACGAAATGTTAAACAGGGTGCGATCTTCCTACCACAACGCATGTCGTGGAGCCTAGTCAGTGGAAATAATGCACCATAAAGCAGGCGAAATGGATATTATATAATATAACAAACAATATTGTATTGTATCATATTATATTATATTAGCCAACGAGTGCGACTTCAGACACCTCCTCAGTCCCAGTGATAAGACGTGAGTCTTTACTTTCAGACATTTTTTTTCATGTTTACTCAAACATAACAAACAATTGATTGATTTCATGCATTGTGTTACGTTCCTTTGATTTATCCCTGCTTTTAATCATTCATTACATAGGAATTTGGTTTGAGGGTCGAGAAATGGATTAATCCTGTTTAACATTCAATCCGATTGACAAAAGTCGATTCTGACTTCAAATGGGAAGCAATTACGTTTGAATTCTGAGCTTCCACTGCCATCACATAGCAGGTACATGGCATCTCAATACATCTGTTCACCAACAGCATGCTGGGAAATCCTCTCAAAGGGATCTAGCTGCAGAGATGCGAGAGGGAGTCCGATTCTAGTCTTCTAGTCTATTGTAGCCAGCGTCAGTCTATAACCTGAACCTGCCCAATGCAACAGCATGCAACGTGATTAGACATGAATAGGAATTTAAATGCAGGATGTTTGTTTCTCCAGGACATCATTATTAGAGGCGACGCTGATCCGGAGCTGAGCTTGGACGAACAGAGACGAGATGAAAGAGAACGCTGTGATCTTCTGCTTAATAAGATCAAAGGCAGGAGATAACAGCACACGCCACCATTCAGCACGGTGTGCAGGCGTCTATAGTGCAGCAGAGGCACTGACATACAAGCATGTTTGCTTTGAGTCAAGCCTGTTGGGGAATCACTTTCACTTTCAATCAGAACAATCTTCAGTACTGTCATGACACCATAACAATGTACTGTACGGATACGCAATATTCAGCTTCACTCGCTAGTCTCACTTACTCAGACAGGAACTGCTCGCTCTGTACGGCTCCGGTCTCATAATCGCAAGGTCAGGAGCTCACAACTACGGGCATGCATTTATGTTTAGTCAATTATCAAAGGCTCTCATCCAGAGAGACTTACAACTGACAAAACCTTAAAGGCACAGCCCAAGCTATTGATGTTTAAAGCCGCCGATCAAGGCGCTCAACAGTGAAAGCTTGGTAGTGCTGGACATAAAACCTGGACCTTCTGGATCATAGTCTATTGGTCCATTATGTCAGGACCTTCCACTGACAAACATTCGGGGACCTGTACTCCTCCCTGAGCATGATTTACCCTCAAAGTGGTGCTCTGTACTATGCCCAAGAGTGGTACTCTGAACCTTCCTGAGGCCTGCCTGAGGAGATGGACTCGGCCATGGAACCCAGAATATACAATATGTGCAGCACTAGTAGCTGCAAGAGTAGATTATGCGTAAATCAGTGAGGGGTTTATTGTCAGCAACCAAAAATATCTCTCAGGACGGGACGAACCTCGAGAGCATTATTGCATCCAATCGCTATATTGTTCGATTTTAAGACAAAGAGAACAGAAGAACAATTTGTTTATCCACCTTGTTCGAAGTGAAATCATTCTCCCAATGTTAAGTCATCAGAATCAGACTTTGGGCTTCGGTCCTAACAGCTGAGGATCAGAATGACCAAGAACAGTTTATTATAGAGACAATAAACACAAATGTATGCATTGATTCATTTGTCTGTTACTAAGATCCTCTCTTCTAGCAACAATAGAAAATCAGAGCGAGAACCCGTGTTATAACAAAGGTCTGTTATCATCAGAGATTCCGTTTCCGTTCCTTGATTAGTGATTCTATATGAATGAGCTGAAGCTCTCAATGTGAAGGCAGAAATGTTAGAAGTTGGAGTTTTAGAGGATCAGCAGCTTGTTCGGGTTTAAGATCTGGACTTAACAGGTCCACGAATGAAACTCTGATCAGCCGTGGACGGTCTTTAATGACAGGGGACAAGTTTAAACACCAGCAAGCGACGTCTTAAAGAAAATAAATACGAACGGAGCTGATGGAACCGACAAAACTCCCTTTTCCTTTCTGACCGATCCATAAAAACGACGTCGAAGCCGTTCCTAAAACGGATCTTTAGTGTCTGGGCTCTACAGTCGAGATGTGAATCCATTAAAGGTCCAGGACGTTTGAGTCGTTTCTCTTGAATCCTCATCAGGCTGGTCAATAGCAGCTTCAATCTTCCAATGTATAACCTCACTCACTTGCATAACGTTGCTGAATCGTTATGGCTGGCGTCGTTGCTTGGTTACGCGCCTAGGTGGCGGAGTAATACGTGAAGAATCAGATAGCAGGGCCGGAACTAACTGGAGTAAAAATGAAGCGCGATATGATTGCGCGGTGGAGTTTGAGGGGGGATAATCAAGCTCTGGCACGGTACAAAGGCCCGTTCATATTGAGTGTGCCCTCTCACACATCCTGGTTCTGACAAGGTGCCACGAGTAGGAAGAGAAAGGTATTTTACCCCAATTGCTCAGGATGAAAGCATTTAATGAATGTGGATGCAGAAAAACTTGCTTTCTGGACAAAAAAAAAGGAGATTAAAGAAGAGTCATGTGTTGATCTGGTCGGATGGTGGATGTCACACAATACTGACTGATCAGCTATGAAACCAATCAGCAGCAATCAGTCAGGGGAGAGCTTCTGGCTGGACAAGAATCTGGTACCAGGTCATTTTTAACTGTTTAACTGAAAAACCATGGTGTTGGAGGTGTAATCTGTATTCTTGGCACTTCGTGGTGTTATCATCCACTCTGTGTTCCTGGTGTGATGAGTTATGTGACAGGTTAATGGCTCAAATAAGGTTGAGATATAAGATCCATAAAATGAAGATGGCAGCCCCAGGCACTCCGGAGTTACCCGTTTGCCATTCCGATAGCTTTACGGCGTTAAACCACGTAAAAGTGTGCGATTATTTGGAAAGGTGAAGGTCCCACGTGGCAGCAAGGATACTGTCAGATTCAAAAACGCCCGAGATGAACTCAAAGGACTGGAGGTGTCAAAACAGAAGAGGGGTTGACAGAGGTCCATGTTTGAGCTATTACCCATGTGGGAAGGAAGAGCAAGAGCCAGGGATGGAGGAAGGTCTACAGGGGCAGAGCTGAGATATAAAGGCCAGGATGCTTTCATTATTGCATTGACCCTCAGGGTCAGGATGCTGGCAGCTGGAGAAGCAGCCATTAGCCACCTCTCCATCACGGCGCACCTCCACCTCTCGCCATCCACACATGATTTATTCTCTAGCTCTCGCCGAGCTGACAAACGCCCCTCTAACACTAAATCAATCCCACTGCTTACAGTGAAGTACAGGACATGGGAGCTCACTTCTCTTCCTTCTCACTTCCACTTCTAATCAATGAGTACAGCGTCTTTACGCTCGGGTTTATGAAGCCGAGAGAAGTGCTCACGTTGCGAGTCGTATATCTCGTCGTTGGCTGAAGGACAAACGTGAAGGGTTCTGCTCTCAAAATGCTGAGAGGACACTCTTTGGGAGGGCACTAAAATGTTTTGGGTGGGCAAAAACAAAAAGATTGCTCTTCCTAAGCAGGGCATGTAAGCCAAGCATGATGAGGCCCCTGGTTCAAGGAATTAGAGCCAGTATGAAACTGTCTCTTAATGGCTGTGCTCAACAGTGGCAGCTTGGAAGAGGTGGGATTTGAACCCTGGACCTTCTGGGCCTTAGTGAAAGCCCTTGATTACTAGGCTACCACAGTCACATGAGTCCTTTCCAAAATTCAAGTGTGCTTGAAACATCAAAATATGGCACACCACTGTTATGTTATGTTACTTTCTGGGTTATTTTGTTTCTTCCCTGCTCTTGCTTAAGACCTAAACATTCTATTATTGACATGCATTCCACCCTTGACGTTGTTGGGCCTGTTTTATGGGGGCAATAGCTTTCCCCCACAATGATCTAACCCAAAAAAACACGAGTTATTACTTTAAATCAATACTTTGTAGCACTGCTACTGGAGAGGTGCTGCTGCCTCATAATATCCCTGAAACCTGAAACAAGGGTTGAACGTTTTCAAGGCTTGATCTCTGCACTGCTTATGTTAAGATCTCAGTACATTCTTGGTAAAATATGACAAAACAGTCTGTTTCTATTTTAGCTGTAAGAGATGTAGAAGTTAAAGAGATGTAGAAATCAATTGATTAAAAGTTATTTCATGTATTTACTGGAGATGTAAATTTAAAAATACACACAAAAATAGGGGATATTTCATATTTCATTTTTAAGTATCCCCTCATTTTTGTGAGCAGTATAGTACATTTTTCATTTCATGCAGGTTTCAGAATGTGGACCTTTTTATTTATTTATTTTTATTAATATTATTTTTGAATTCTTCTAGGCGCTTAGCTCTGGGCCCCCTAGTCTAAGTTAAGCCTGTAATCTCTAGAGAGGCTCTTGAACTGCACATCGTTCTTTCTTTGTGATGTGTAATCAATAAAGTAGCCTTGTTTTAATCAGTGTATAGCCAAATTTAAACAGGAAAAAGCAATCGAGGTTTTCACACCATAAAGGCAACGAACCGTTTGTGTTCATTTATTCCCCTAAAGAAATGAATTTAAACAACATTAATAACACAATAAGTGGCATGATACATACACAACTGATATGAGCTCCTCGCACAATAAAGTTGAACACAAAACTTTTAATTTATTACAAACTTTGTTACACTGGCTTGTTCTTTAGCATCCAAAGAGCTACACGGGCTGGCTCAATCTCAAATGGAGTTGCATGTGTAGGGAGCCTACGGAGGGAGCAGGAAGCCGTTGTGGTAGGGGCTTATCTCACAGTTATGTCAACGAACGTGTTTAAGCAGCGCATTTTTGAGGACTAATGACAAAATTACGAGAAATGAAGAAAACTCAAAAATAGCTATAACTTGCTTTTTCAGCTTTCAATTGGGTGGGCAGCTCACAAATAGACTGGAAACCAGTATACGTTGTGTTTGGGATGCTGGTATGCTGGTCAGCCAGCTTTGGCAGCAAGAACAGCAAAACTATTCGACTAATGGCTGAGTCCCTGGCACAAGGCGTCCTGGAAAGGGTTACCCACCGTGACTTTAGTAGCTCAAGGAGACCAGGGGTGCCCCCACACAACAACACCATTAGTTAAAAAAAAAGACACAGAGGGCAAAGGAATGTGGAGATGGAAAACCTGAAAATACAGACTGAAAATACAGAAGCTGCTTCATGAGGCGCCTAAGATTCGTCCACTGATTGGTCAGGGAGTTTTTTAGGCACCCAAAGTTCACGAAAATCAAACGGAAGGAGAATAAAAGAACTGTGTAAAAAACAAGTTTGAAGTTACTATAAGATACGTCACTAACTGCATTATGGGCGTCTGATGAAAATCTGCTTATTTTTAACATCGAAAGAAACCTGTGCAGGGGAAAAAACTAATTTGACACATTTCTGTTTAATGAAACACCGACAAGGGGTGCAGTGGGACTTGAGCAGATTTTTAATAAATTGCAGGTTCTAAGGCTAAATGCCTTCCTTTCACGTTCCCCAGCCCCTGTGGAGGCTGAAGGCTATTACATTCTCCATCGTTCATCCCAGCCTTCCCCCAGAAAACCTGTTCTAAAGTCATTTTTTCTTCTCTGCAGCACCACTGTACTGATATTGCTTTCTTCCTTTAGGTAAGAAAAAAAAACTCTCTATAATAGTTTTAGAGGGGAAATGTGGCGCTGTTATTGAGTCCAAGCAATTACTAGGAAACAATTACACACATTTTGTGTTCACTGAATCTAGAGACTATTTTCACCGTCTTGCAGAAATATGATCTCTTTAAGCCTGTCCCATGTAACGATTGTGCTTTTAAGCAGAAAATCAACAGAATTTGACCGGAGTTGCCCAGTCTTTTATCTGTTGTAAAGTGTAAAGTGTGCATTCCCGTATATATAGTTACACACACACACACACACACACACACAAATCTGATGTATTGATCGACAAGGCGAGGTAAACACATGATCAATAACCTCAGGTCTCAGCGCTGCATTCGACAAACCACAGAGGGCAGAGGAATAAAGATTAGAATTAAAAAAAAAAAAAAGAGTACTGAGTATTAAACCTCAAAATATTAATTCGCTGGAGTCTCAGGACCTGTGAAAGCCAGTTTATTAATAAGAATGTAAGGTTTGTCCATGGATAAGATGTTGTCATCCTAAATGCCTCTGAGCCCAGAGAAGTGGGCGGAGCTTCTGGACGTGGTTAACACTAGGTTTGTTTTTTTGTACAGTAAAGTGGTATTAGTGAATGTAACTCTGTATTTTAGAGCTTGATTAAGGTTTCATAAAGTAATTACCCATGTGACTGTTCTTGATGCAGTGCTGTCTGAGGGAGCGGAGAGAGATCACCCCTCTTCAGTTCAGGCTCGTACCCTTACCCTTTATATGCTGAAATTCCTCCAAATTCGGAACGCTCTGTAGAGGGAGAAATATGAAAATCCAGTCCAGTCTTCTTTAAGGAACATCGTTTTTTAACATTTCCATAATCTTCTCACACTTGTTGATTTTGCCCATCCAAGTTTTACCCAGGTGCCATTTTTGTACCAAATTCATGATTATAATTGTCTTTTCGAAATCACATCATTATGTAGGTTTTCACATCATTACTAGCCCTAAATTGCCCCCGTATCAATGTTTTAATGAAATAAATGTTTATTAACAAATGAAATAAAGAAAGATGACCAGAAAGAAAGCATGTTATCTAGGGTCCATATTGCCTGCGATGAAAAAAAAGTCAAGTCAAATACATCAATGAGACACAGGAGCAAGAAAAGGAAAACAGACCACCTCCCAACAAAAAGCATTAAAACAAAAAGCTGACAAAGTACCAGGGAAACCGCAGGATTTAGAAACAGTAAAGCCGCAAGTAGCTGTGGGCAATTATGAGGGTGAAGGGCGGGGGAGGCTTGAAAAATTGGCACATGGTCCTGACAGATCTGTTTTAGATAAACAAAGTAAAGGCTTTTCTTGCACGTAGTAAACCTGTATCGTCATTCTGATGAGAGAAACTCCAATGGACCAATTACACGTTAAGCACACTGTGCTCTATACGATTCGTTTATCCACCTTTTCTCTTTGTATCCTGTGTCTTTCCTTCCACGTCTAAAATGCAGAACAAAGGGAGACTGACTGTACAGTTTTACGCCGTAATGGACAGGTGCACTGAAGTGGCACTCATCATCCCTCTTTTTGTTTCCCCCACCACACAGAAATCCTTACACTACCCCCCAACGGACGTGCAGTGAGAACCAGTTTCAGTGGGACCTTTCCTGTGCATCCACTGGGTCAATTTTTACACAAAGATAGAAAACGGCATTAAATCAACTCGCCCAGTTACATCAGTCCAGGTCATGACCTCAAATGGTAAAGAGATGGACCAGAGTTTGAGCAAACAGTTTCAACAGACTGAAATAAGTCTTTCTTCAAATATATTTAAACATTAAAAATAATAAACGTCCTCATAACATAACAGATACTTTACGCATAGTGCGTTATTTGAAACAACAATGCGAATTAAAGCACAATATTCCTATCTTTTAAAGAACGTGACACGCTGACTTATCGATAATAAAAACAGGTTCTCGGCTGCGGTTCTCTTTTCTGTCGGCAGGTGTCGCAAGGGTTCGCTCTTAATCCCTCAGTTACTTAATCGGTTGGACGTTAAAACAACGCATCAAGCTCCTAGAAGGACGTCACGGCAGTTAAATGACCGGCGCTGGGCACTTCTAGGCATTTGTAGGTGAAGCTGAAAAGTCGCTTGTAGTGGTAACGAGAGCACAAAGCCAGCCATTCCACTGTTTAAATGGTAAACGGTTCCAGTTCCTGGGTCCATTGCTGACTCCCTATCGGTACGCCCATGTTCTTCGTCGCCTGAAAGCCATCGCTTTAAAGTTCAGGAGTTCTCTGGGTCTGGGTGTCTGCATCTGAGGTGCATATGTACGTATACAGGCCCAGAAAAAGTTTGCGTTTAATAAGAGTTTGCATTTAATAAGCGGTTGGTTGTCCTTTCCATAACTCTGTAATTGTTTGGAATTGTTCTCAAGGTCTTATGGAGGGAAATCAGAGCACTGTAAACGTATCTTTATTCACAATTTCTCCTCAGAACAACACCCCCCCCTCACACACACACACACACACACACACACAGACACCCACACCTCATACAATAAGCAGGACATGTGAAGGGCAAAGCATTTGTGACAGGTCCAGCATACCTGCTTGTCTTGTGTAGGTTCTTGTCGCCACTGGCTGTTACTCTGCTCACATTATGCAGCCCTGCCACCTCCAGTCCCACTAACAGGAGTGTTTAAAACACACACACACACACACACACACACACACACACACACACACACAAGTGGGAATGTAATATCTGATCTTGCACCTACATTCAGGTCATAAGAAGCACTGCACACAATGAGCTGCCTTCATTCAGCTCCCATTAATTAAATCTGTTCAATACAACCTAAAACGACCAAATAATAGCACTCTGTCTGCACGAGAGGAACTGTTTCGAGATGCATCTTCACATCTATATACAGTCAGGGGTATAGAAGCGGCCTTCTGAAGTAGCCTAGTCTTACATACACCAGCCCTATTGATCCATACAAACCTGCAGCACATGTCCAGGCCCCGCAAACGGAGATCCACTTAAAAAGCTAAACAGGCTTTCAAATGGTGTGTGTGTGTGTGTGTGAGAGAGAGAGAGAGAGAGAGAGAGAGAGAGAGAGAGAGAGAGAGAGAAAGTAACAGACTGTCGATAAGAGTGAAAGGTAAAGGTCTATATTTGGGACACTACAGTAAGTGCGCTTCAAGTTCAGACCATGCTATTATATGCTATTTATCAGGTACAGGTTTACAAGTTTACAAAAGCTTTATTTATATAGCCCCTTTTCACAGAATAGGGGGGGCTATAGGGTGTCCCAGGCCCTTATTAGAATATATAGGTTATAACTATATAACTGATAAGTAATGAATATAAATTGGGGGAGTAGGGAAGTGGTTGACACCCTTTTTCCTTTTTCCCGAAAAAGTAACAAACTGGCATCAAAGGAAAGCGACTGAATGTGAACCAGTTTGAGAGAATATAAAGGTAGTGGATGGACAAGCAAAGGAGTACTACTTACAATAGGACAGGTACAAACACTGGTACTAATAGGTACTGGAAAGTCATCCACACAAACATGAGGAACTTGCATAAGAGAAAGACTTATTTCCATCAGAAAATGCCAAAAGGTTATCCTAAAATTGTGCAATCCTCATTTAAAAAAAAGTTGCTTTTTGCTTAAGAAAACGGTAAGTTAGGAAAAAAACAGGTTTAAAGAACATCATCTTTCTTAAAACACTGATCCTTGACTCCACCAACAGGGGGCAATAGAGAGGCGCTGCTTTAAAGGACAAGATTTTGAAGACTGAAAAAAAGAGGAGGCCACAAGGAAAACAAGCAAAACAACATAAGGACTGCTATATATCACAGGTACTTTCAAGAGGAAATAGCTAGTGATGGTTATATGGGGGCACCTGTGGTCTGATTACGCTATCACAGACCCTTCCCCCTAAACCCAGAGGAAACTCCAGAGGTTGGTTGCTGCCAGTCATGGTTTGGACGGCGTCCCAGTTCATTTGCAGGTCTGATATTCGACATGCTGTAAACAATATCAAATGACAGGGCTGTTCTGGGGAGAGGGGGCTGCTCATGGGGTCGTGCAAGCAGACCAGGGGTGCCCCTTCGTAACGGTAACGAAGTCTGGGGACGTACGGATAAAACTTATCAGGCCAGAGTCTTTATGTCATATTTTAAACCTTTAATGATGAAACTCCACACCTGCCTTTTTCACTACAGACACAACAACCAGGTTCTAAAAACAACAGAGTTCGTTTAACTCTTCATTTCTTTTTACACAAAAACACCCATGTTGTCGTTAAACTGCCAGCATCCGTTTGTTTTCGAACGCAGTCTCATTAGGAGAAGCTGTCAGTCAGCAGGCTCTGAATTGACACTGTTAACATGCATCTCGTGGTGTCCTCAGTGTGGCCTTTCTCCCACCACCCCCCCCCACCGTGTATTATTGACCCTCGCTGGCAGAAGATGGAGAAGTAAATGGGTTGGAGACTCGCTCTGCGTTTTAATGTTGGCTCAGCGAGCATCAGTGGCAGCACAAAGCCTATGATCAGTCCATAAAGTCTTCCATTTATTTGGGAATGAGACCACGTCTACAGATCAAGACAAGAGTGGAGCTATTGGAGAAACGCTGCTGGTCTCTCCACCAATCCATTCATGAGCATCCAATTCCCAGAGGCTGTCGCATCCACTGAGACCGTGCGTTTGATGGTTGCTAGGGTGAGTGCGTTTGGAGATCTCCTGATTATTCATCTTCCACGCCTGGTGAGCCGCAAGAAAGAGGCGAGGAGCATTACGGAATTGATACGAATCATAAAAATGCCTCGTGCATAAAGAGAGAAAAGAGCAATTACACGATCCTAGAAACGGTGCTTTTAAAAATGTTTAATGAGCTGTTCTGTTTCCGATACTTCAGCACTCAAACACATCTCGGGCCGCTTTTACTGGAGGTGATAAACGTGAGCTTCCCTTTTTCAAATCTATACCGTGTCCTACACAGAGGAACGATCAAAACCTCGTCTGAGAGCATCCAGCTGAACGTTAGCCAAAATAATCCAGATGGAAGACGGAGGATTGATTTTAGCAGCCGTATGTTTCATCTTTATCGTGACAAGCAGCAGAGATGAAGCGACTGCTCAAGCAGCTATGACAACTCCTAATTACTTATGTGCTACTTTTATAATTAACAAATCAACAGCAAAACACCCATTTACAACCCCAAATCTGAAAAAGTTATGATGGTATGAACATGCTATGAACTTTATTTTATTTATTTATTTATTTTTAATAAACAGCCATTCCTGAATTTCAGGTCTGCACCACAGTCTAAAAAAAGTCGGCATGGGGGCATTCGAGGGCTAGTATTGAGGCAAAGAAAAACCTAAAAAGTGATGTGATTTCATCAAGGTGATAATAATCATTATTTGGTACAAAAGTGGGATCTAGGAAAGGCTGAATCTCTGAGGAGCATGGAGGATCGGTGGATCTCCAGTTTATCACCAGACGTGTGAGAAAACCATTGAACTCTTTAAAAAACATTTTTCAAAAAAATATAGGAAAGGATTTACTGTATATATTGTATATTTATCTCCCTCTACATAGCACGATATCGTTAAACAATTCAACTCTGGAGGAATTTCAGTCCTAAAAAGACTAAAGAGGGGTGATCTTAATTTCAAATTAATCGAAATTAATCACGTTTTAATCACATTCCAATATTTAACATGAGAAATATTAATTATTATATATATTATAAATATATTATTTGGACGATGAATGAGTCAATAAACATAAGCCTAAACTTCAAAATCTTGTTTATTTTCCCACCAGGCTACTACACAGACTAATAGATGAGTGCAGAAAACACAGAGCAAACAGTTTTTAGAACACTGAAAATTCTGACCAAAAAAATACTGATTTACTTCAACTGCTCCCGTTATAAATAAAACACGGCTTTTTATTGAACTTCCTGGTACAGGCACAAATACCAGTTCTAAGAACTCTTATACCCAGTGCAGTACCGAGGTACCCTAACATGGAAAGCAGCAGTCACCCAACGCACACAGACGACTTTCACACAGATTCCTTATTGCGCTCATTCATTCTTTCTTTTGTCAAATCTACACCAGTTATATTCCCTACACACAAAGTTTCACGTAAGACAACATTCCCGATCACCCAAAATAAACCCACAAGGTCACAAATACGCACATTCACGCCCCCAAACATCACGTTCAGTCACTCCCACAGCCAACTTCACATCAAACAGAACACGGGACGACACAAAGCCAAAATAACAGATCAGTGAGTCACGCAGCCGTTTGCGGGACCAGAACGGCCGGCTTGGGGTTCGACCATCGCTACAAAATAATATGTATGCCTGGAACTCGTGCACTGAGAAATGTTCCACGGTGCGTTAAAATGTGTTACATTTCTTAATTCGTTATTTTCCCTGTAGTTAATTAATCGAAATTAACGCGTTAAAGTCCCACCCCTAATATATCTAAACATGTTCAGCTGTGTGGAGTTACAGAGTTTACAACCTTTTATAATCATGGTTTGGCAGTTTTCATTGTAAAATTAGCAAATTAGGCAACTAGGCACCTTTAATATCGCCAGAAAATTGATGCTACAGTTCTCACGGCCTCACCAAAACTGGACAATAGAAGATTGGAAAAATGCTGTCTGATCTGAGGAGTCTGGATTTTCATCTCATCCGATGGCCGGGGTCAAAATTCGGTGTAAAAAACATGAAAGCATGGATCCATCCTGCTTTGGATCACACCTGGTGTAGTGATGTGTGTGTGTGTGTTGGGGGCTTTCTAAGCACACTTTGAGCACTTTATTTAAAGCCCACAGCCTATCTGAATACTGTTTCTGACCAGGTGCACCCCTTTATGAGGACAGCGTACCATCTCCTGATTTCTGCTTCCAGCAGGATAACGCACCACGTCGTGAAGCTCAAGTCGTCTCCAACTGGTCTCTTGAACATGATGATGAGTCCACCACAGAAACCGGATCTCCATCCAATAAAGAACGCAGCTTTGGGATGCGGTGGAACGGGAGGCAGGACTGGAATCGCGGCTGCGCAGCCGACAAATCTGTGCGACACTACTACATCAGTGTGGGTTGTGCTCTTAAAACGGTTACTACCCTTGCCGCGCCGTCCAGCTTCTTATAGTTACACAAGGTCAAAATGAACCTAATCCCAAAGCAGTGTCCATTTGTAATGTGCACGCTAACCATTAGCAGAAGCTGTTGCCATGGTTACCCATTGCGATTGGTAGTTTCGAAAGCCTCTGTGTCAGCAGGCCTCACATAATCAGCTATCTGGATATCGAACCAATGAGCTGTACTTATTGACCTCCAGCCTCTCGTCAAATGATGGCGGCCCAATCTGCATGTGAGATGCGGGCAAATACGCGGGCCACACACACACACACACACACACACACACACACACACACACACACACACACACACACACACACACACGCACGCACACAGGGTGAGACCTTTTCTTCCATTAGGCTAAGAATGAATGAGATACATCTAATCATGCGCAGGTAAAGAGCAAAGCTTATTAATGCAGCTGATCAACTCTAAAGGGAGATTTAATCCCACTCCTGCATCCTTCTCCTCCTGCACCCAGTCCCTGTCTATCTGCTCATGGACCAAAAGTACACGGACACCCTATGTAACTAGTGTATTGTATTGTATGACACAAACGATGCATAAACTAAAGCACGGTTTCATGCTGCTGCATAGAGAGTTTAGAGTGTGAGTGAGTTTGTGTGTATGTGCCCCAACTAGGGGCCGTACTAGATGTATTTTCGATAGCCATAACAAAACAAAAAAAAAAAAGAAAGAAACTTAGGCCTTAGGCTGCACTTTTAAATAAATGTGCAAAATAATAGAGCAGTGCAGAACTTGCTCTGAGCCGGATCCTGCCTGGGCAAATTCGGTGTTACAGCGGTACCTCATATCCCCAAATCCAGGACTAAAATAGACAATATTAATAAACGAACTTTCATTAAGTTGAACTTATCCGTGTTTAAAGCCTTTTCCAAACACCCAAACAGAAAAAGTTAACTGACAGTTTTACAATAGCCTTTTTATTGATACAGATTCTGTTTTGAAGGTTGCACTATCAGCACTGTTGTGTTTATACGTTCCAGGACCTTTTCTCTTCATGCCCACTAAAAGAAGGTCGAATGACATAACTCAACGTTTGGCTGGCCAAGCTTAAATGAATTTATTGTCGGCTGAATAAACGGCATCACAAGAATCAGGTTTCGTGTAACGGCCTTAAGATCGTCAGGGGCGTTATTAAGTGGTTGATCGGAGTGGTGTAAAGCACCGGCACTGCACACTGGAGCTGTGATGAATAACGCTTTATCATCAAGCAGACAGATGTGGGTTTGGAAGACCTCAAGTTTGGTGGAAAAGGCCAAGGTTTGATGGACTGGTTTAACAACTGGTTAGAGAATTGCAAGCTTCCAAGAGTGAGTTTCGAGCTCCTGCTTTTTACCTTTCACGTTGCAGTTGACTGATCTACTCTAACTTCAGTTCCAGCCCGGTGGATCTTTGGATGGCAGCCCACAAAACCATGTGGATTCCGCCATGAGGAAGAAGAAGACAGGAAGAAGAACAATCAATGAACTCTGTGTCTGACATGATTAATGTACAGAAGAGTCGATCCAGTGGGTCTGTTATTAGCACAAACACACACACACACACACACACAGAAGCAGTGCTGAGCAAAGTCAGACCTGGACAAGCAAAACACTCGTTTGCAAACACAATACACACAACACCCACTTGTACACACAAACGCTCCAGTCTGTAATTTCTCTCTCTATTCGGCCATCTTAGGATAAGGAGGCTGATCTCATCCAGAGCACACACACACTTACACACACACACACACACACACACCATTAACTGAGGTGGTGGGAGGGACAGCGTGTGGCATTCAAAGCATTAATTATGCTAAGGTTACTTAGGGTCAGGTGTCCGGCATTTAAAAAGGTTTTTCGGGAAACCAAAAACGACGTGAAACGAGCAAATGTTTCCCATTAAGATCAGAGTAAATTGAACGACTCCATTCCAGATCCTGCATTAATGGAGTTCTATTGTACAGGAGCTCCTGATTTACGATGGAGAAATGTTCAGATAAATCCCTCATAGGTGAAATAGTTCCTGAACGGATCTATATTGGTTAGTAACGGATCCTCGTACACACGAACACTTTAACATTAGTCCTTACCACGGAGCTTAATTTATAATAAAGTGTTCAAAAGCCTCACGGGATTTATAATGAGTCATGGATTGAAAGTCAAAGTTAAAAGCAAAACACTTACTCTATTGATGGATTCGGTTCCTGATTCCCTTTAAAGTTCCTGAAAGTATTCAACTTGGAGTCTTTCTAATACTTTTTAATATTTGGCACCATTTTTATTACTCTTATTTTATTTTCCCATGTCCCCCTGAGATGGTACATTCTATTTCTGTGATGAATATAACAGGTTTATTAAAACTACACAACAGTAATCATTTGATCTTTTGCGTAAGTGTTTTTTATCACGTAGTGTAGGGGAGAAAAAAAAGCTGCAGTTTTGGACAAAAAAGTTTCAGAGTTGATGAGAAACAACGTTTGTGTTAAAGCTCAGGTTTTACTGCATTCCTGAATATTAATGTCTATTTATGGTGGATTTGAATTAAGGAACATTAATAAAAATATATTTTGGCTTCCTCGTGTAGGAAAACGTTTTTCACCGTTGTTGCAGTTGTTGCAGTTACAAACCTTTTTGTGTTGTGTACACTGCTCACCGAAATTCGGGGATATTTCATTTTGAGATTTCATTTTGAATAAAATAAGCTTAAATCTTAAGTGAGTATTTTAAAAAAAAATACTTTTACCTAAACTTCTGTTCCTTTTCGGGGCCAACATTACATACCGTGCCAGTGAAGGTTGCCACCCGAAAGCCAACCTTTTGTCCTCATCATCCTCACCGGTGTGTCGCAAGTATAAAGACACTCGTGTTTAATAAAATGCCCTCCCTCTGTTCTGCCAGTTACAGGATGCCATGCTGCAAGTGGCAACACAGCATTGTGACATCACACAGCAGGGCTCAGGTGTGCCAGAGCCAAGATATAATAGCACACAGGTTGAAAACATGTTGAGTGTGTGTGTGTGTGTGTGTGTGTGTGATCGGGGTATGACATCTCCTGAGAGCAGCTGGGTGGAGCAGGAACAGGGGAAGTCATGCAGAAATGCAGCTCGTGCACTATTTACAAGAAAGACAATTACAGAGCAGTGTAAATTATGCTGTGACTGCATGTGTTGTGTGTGTGTGTGTGTGTGTGTGTGTGTGTTTCTCATGATAAATGATCTAGACTGATTTAGCCACACAGGACTCTTTTACTAATGTGAGATTAAATAGCAGCTGTTGTTTGCCCGGTTATATTCATAATGTTATGTGCTTAAAGTGTCCATGGGCGGAGCTTAGGATTTATCAGCCAATCACCTCTGTGCTTTATGGATTTTGGGTTAAAACAGTGTGAAAGGCAAAAAGTCTGGGGTCCGGCGCCCTGGGCACAACTGGAGGTCCTAAAAAGGCGGCTGTAATGGCAGCCTGAAACTACGGCCTGAAAGCGACAATCAACACAAATTTAAACTAAACTGGACGGGTCCAGTGAGGAACCAAAGGAACTGGGGGAAACGAAAACAGCGGCTTGGGAGCCGAAATAAACCATAACCGGTACTACCGCAGAGTAGCATAAAAGAACCAAAACGAAAACGAAAAAAAAGTGCAAACACAACTGGAAAGGAGCAACGAATCTACCGAGAACTGGCCGACACAAACGTGAATGCCGAGCTTAAATATTAGGACGCCTAAATCAGCCGAAACAAAAACAAGGAGGCGTGGTGAGGCGGCGAGAAGCGACAAATAGATCGCCGCTAAACTCAAAACAAAAAGCCAACATGTGCTGCGGCAGGGAAAATATAAACAAAGCGGGAGCAGGCCGGAATAAACATCCGCGGGAAAAACAAACGGCGCAAGCCCTAACGCTGGATGGGAAGTTAGAAATGTTAGAAATTGGAGTTTTAGAGGATCAGCAGCTCGGTCGGGTTTAAGGTCTGGACTTAACAGGTCCATGAATGAAGCTCCAATCAGCCGTGGAAGGCGTCTAATGAAAGAAGGCGAGTTTAAACACCAGCAAACGACGTTTTAAAGAAAATAAATAAGAACGGAGCTGAACGACAAAGCTGCTGATGCTGTATAACTCTCCCGTAACATTTCTGATTGTTTACTAAAGTAAAAACGAGGCAGAGGCAGATCCAGGTCAGTTTTGTTTGCGGTAAAACTGATCTTCAGTATCCATTACGAATCCGGGACGTTTGATTTTCTCTACTGACTTTGTTTCTATGTCTTGAATAATCATTAACAGCTTCATCTTCCAAATGTAACATTTTCACAACCGCTAGATTTTCTAAACTCCTTAGAATCCGTTCAGCAGTCTTTTATTTGTAGAATTCTAACAATGATAACAGTATTTATATACAATATACGCTATGTGCTGAAGTCTTGCTTTTCACTCGTTTAATACGTAGCTACGATGCGTCTCAGGCTTCCTTCTGATGTGATACGAATGATGTGAATCAAATTCAAAACGGATATGAATTTACAGCTACAGATGCAAACCTGATACTAAAGACACTCACGGTCAGCGAGGAAGAACAGGATATAGATCGATTTACAGCACGGCGGTGGCAGAAACATGCCATCATATCACTTTGATAGAAAATATTTCTTTGCGGTGAGATGTTAGACTCAATATACCTGCCAAAGTCACTCAAGCAGAGCATTTATCTCGTTTTAACTGAGAGTAATAAACGTTCTCTCTACAGTAAGGTTATTAAACGGTAAATTCCGGAAGGAGAGCCGCACGAGTTTCATTTACCAACAGAGAAAAGCCGAGGAAAGCCAGCGGTGACAATGTGGATTAGTAATACTATTTACAAGAGGATAAAAATGTGAGAGGTTCGAACGCCGATCTGTACGGATTCAGAACGGATGAGGAATAAGCGCAATATTTACTCTCGAGCGAGGAACGGTGTTAGGTCATGTGTGTGTGTTGGTGGTGGTGGGGGGGGGGGGTCTTGAAGGTGTTTGATATTCAGGGTGCGTTAACAACATGCCCTTTCTCGCTGGTGTGTATGTTCAGACTAGCAGGAAGAAAGAAAAGGGCATCTAGCGAGCGCTGATTGGCTCTGGCGATGAGCTCTGACTTTTTGCGGTTCCCATGCTGCCCTATTAACAACATTCAGGGTTCAACACGGAGTTCGAGCCAAACAATTCCCACTCTTCTATTTATGGATTTAATCATTTCTTTGCTTAGTTCTTCCTCTGCTCTTATTGTTTTGACCAGAGAACCCAGTTCCAGTCAAAGCCTCAATCACATCAGTTGAGGTCCAGCAGCCTGCTGGCTTTTAGGTGGCATCTAATTGGACGTTTGGTCAACCTTAAATTCTCATCTTCTGCAAATGTCAACCTCTGATCCTTTCACCTGTGTAACCTTCTTCTCACTCTCCACTACGTCTATGTCTAGGCATTTATCCAGAGCGACAATCGGGAGTTAGGGGTCTTGCTCAAGGATCCATCAACAGGACCTTAGCAGAGTTGGGATTTGAACCCTGGATCTTCTACTCCACAATCCCGTACCGCACCCAATAATCCACCGTTGCCTCACTGTCTGGATTCAGAATGGCGGTTCACCTTGTGCCGATTGATTTGTTCATCCCCTAATATCCGATGTGACCTCTGTGTCATGGCCGAACAAAAGCCGGTAGGTAATGAATTGTACTTAAGCATTAATCCCAAGCCATGTGGAGTTCAGCCAGGCCTCAAACCATCTTCATTCACACCTCACCTTTAATCTCATGCAGCACATGATCTGGACGTTTTCTGAGCAGTCGGGGTGCGAGATGAAAGGGAATCGAGCTGTAGTGTTTACTTCAGCGACACCCACAATTAAAGCTGTTTACTCTGCCTGCCTGCTGCAGAGAGCACGATCTCATCAGGAGGGGAAAGAAAACCCACCGCTGAGCATTTTCTGAGAAGAAATGAGACGCCTGATTTTCAACCACTTGGAGAAGCGTGGACGAAATGATAAGACCAATGATGAACGCCGACACACGCACATGCACACACACACACACACACTGTTCACTAAACCCTAAACATTCACTGATTCCTACACTGGTATGCGCAGCTTTGGCATTTGTTCCCATTGGCCCCAGTGAAGGAGGCACTGAATCAGGGGCCATCAGCCCCAGCTGAGTAATAATACCTGTGCCACACACAGTCACAGTAAAATAGGCATGGCCTGTGTCCGTTTCACTACAGAACTCATGCCAAGTGTCCCCGAAAGTCCTAATGAAGTATCTTTGCCAATCAGTCCCAACAGATGGCACCTGTGAATTTCTGGCTCAACAAATGTGTGTCATTCTTTGCCCATAAGTACAAATTAACCAGTGGCACCTTTGCCTGTAATTTACATCAAACAGATGACATTTCTTACGGTCCAAACTAAAGAAGCCCCCAAAAACACTGCCCAACAAATACATAGCATTCTTTTTGTAACCCGGCCTATCAAACGGATGGCGTCTTTGCCAAAACATTCCAACAAATGAGCGGCCTGAGTAAATGGGAGGTGGCTCCAGCACTTACGTGGTGAAGCATAAATGCCATAGCACGTAAAGATGTAATCCCTGTGCCTGTGTATTAGGACCAGCAAAGAAACATTTCTGCGCCTGATCATACTTCTTGAAGGAAATCTGATCTCTGGACTCTGATTGGCCCAAATGCCTTAAGGGAAGAAGGTACGGACCAGATCGCATCTGTCCCAACAAAGGGGTGGGACTTTGCCTACTGCCAGTTCTGTTGAAGAAGGTAGTCTAAACAAAGCCCTCTATGATGGACAGTCCCGGGAAAAAGGAGGTACAGACGTTCTGCCCATGTTACCAGTCGAAGTGTGCCTTTCAATTCCAACCATGGGGTGGCTAGAGAAAGGCCTCTGTACCCATCAATTCATTAATGATACACCAAAATGCACCTTCACACGCAAGTACGCCACTCACTATATATAGAAATGTAAACAAATTTCCCCACCACAGCTGGCTTAGCCTCGCAGTTATCTGAGAGCACAGCAAAACAAAGCAACAATAAGACCGAGAGTGAAAACAAGCTCTAATGGCGTTCAGGAGAAAATGATTAATGAAGTCGTGGGTCTAGTTTGAGCTGAATCTCTGCATCTCTGCACTACAGCTTTAACAAAACCATCATTAATTCTCTGAAATCTCCTACATCCAGACCTGTTTTTTTTTTTTTTTTTGGAGATTCAGTAACTCACGGTTATCGTCACCTATCACCCACAAAAAAACCCGACGAATGAGTCTTCCTGGGAAGCTATGAAGATAATTGGCTCACATTTAGATGCAACAGACAATGTTTACGGTCGGCTGTGAAAAAGACACACAAGCAGGAATTAAAGCTCTTGATGTTTGCTCTCGGTGTTAAGCAGACCGAAGTCGGCACTGCTGTAACAACTGGAAGCCAGGGACAGTCTGGTATCGAGCTGCAGCTCACATTTCAGCATCAATGACTCCAGCTCTGCTCTGACCTTCATCATAATAACAGAGAAAACTCTTCTGCCCAAAATTAATAACACACAGAGAACAGGGCTCGGGGCTGCAAAATCTACTCGAACCTCCCCAAAAGCTGCTGCAGTTGCTCCTTTCTTATTATAAACACAAATTTGGACATAACTACATCTCAGCCTGGTTCCTCTCAAGCTTCCGTCATAGCGTGCCACAGCAAATTTCCTCGCCTCTTACCTCTGATTGCTCTCTCGGGGTCAGTTATTTTTGTAAAGCAGCAATGTTCATTCCTATAAAGGCTCTTAAAATAAAATTAATTGGAATCCTATGTGATCCCAGAAAAATCGTGCTTAGAATACAATAGCCAGATTTGCAGCAATTTTTTATTTTTTTTTTGGAGAAACCATTATCTCCCTCGAGATCTACATTTGTTTACATTTGTTCCAGGACCTTTTTTGGTTTGCATTCGCACTGCCAGAAGGAACGTTGTGAGGCACACGGATTTCTCTGCACACAGGCTTCACTTGTCGGTCCATTTGTCTGAGCTTCTTTTCATTTATCTAATGTTTGTACTGCTACCATGAAAATGAAGCGATTAATTAAACAAGATTAAACAAGATCATCAGTTATGCAAATGAGATCACTCAGTGATGGTGATTGAGCAGCAAGTGATATATTTATAGGGGTAAACAGAAGCAGGTTAAACTGGACCAGAGTGTCCCAAAATTGGTAGGGTGTATGGTCACCCAAGAGGGTCAAAACACCCTGACAGTGATGGGGCATGGACAGGATCAGATTATCCAGCAGCTCTTCACATTCATTAAAAATCTAACTTAATTTCTGTGAGCAGTGTATATAGTGACTGGTCCAGATGCAAGCTCCTGTGTCGAGCTCCACTGCCATTATTTAAATACACGTATAAACAACTGATCTTCACGTTAAAAACAGAAAAGAAGTGCAAACAAATGGACAGACAGCTTTAGAGTCCTAGCTTTACTGAGCCCATATGCAACAGAGGAGGCACAGCGTGATTTTGAGAAGTCTTCAGCGCCGCACAGCCATCCTACTCGGACTGTGGTGGCCTAGTGGTTAAGGTACTGGACCATGAACCAGAAGGTCCAGGATTCAAATCCAACCTCCGTCACAGCTGGGTCCCTGAGCAAGGCCCTTAGACCACAATGACTTGGATTGTAAGACTGTATTAATTGTAAGTCGTTCTGGATAAGGTTGTCTCCTAAATAATATAAATGTAAATGTACTGGCGGTGCAAATGCAAACCAAAAAAGCACCAGGAACTAATGTAGTTCTTGGCTAAGTTCTTCACGGGGTGAGTAGTCCCAAAGCTGTTTGCTGCGAAAGCTCCTATGTTCATGTCATTCAGGGTTCCAAGATGCTGGCAAAAATACCGACCTTACTTTAGGACCTGGAGCAGTCCTTATACACAGCGTTCTAAGAACTACTGTTACTGTGGTGCGAACACGCAACAAAGGGGGCGCTTTCTCCAGCACATCCAAGAACTGTGACATAGTTCCTCCGGTGCACATGCGCTTAATGAATGATGATTTAAAGAGGTTTGCAGGAGCAGAAAGAGCTGCAGAAATCTGCCACATTTTTAAAGTTTCATTCATGCCTGCTCTTATTCGCGTAATCGCGTAGTCAGGGTCGTGGGAAAGCAGGCATCACAGGGTGCAAGGCAGGAACAACCCTAGACAGGGTGCCAATCCAGCACAGACTCGAACATTCACTCACACACGTTTTATTCCAATTAACCTGACACAAGGGAAGAAACCAGAGTACCCAGAGTAAACCCCAGCAGACACGGTAGCAATAGCAATCCATCACCACCCCCCCCCCCCCCCTATGTTCTTTCAGCGTCCCTTACTGTTATTCTCCCAAATCCATATTAACGTGTCCGTGATGTATAATGACATGAAATGCAAACATAAATGAAGAACTCTCGTCCTAAACTCAGGGCTGAGCAAGATCTGACCTCCTGACCCCGAGCTGAAACGTGTCGTAATTACATCTTCACCCTCTCTAAAGATTAACGAGGGTTCTTCCACCCCTGCTCCTCTGTTCTGACCTGAGCCCATTCTAATCAGCACAATAGATGGAGAGTCACTAGAGACTTTCTGCCTGAGCTATTGGTAATGATTAGAATAATGAAAGAGAGAGAGATGAGATTATTATTAATATTATATCATGATAAAGATTATATGGGTTATAAAATGTTTGTCTTTGACCTTTTGTTAAGTGTTTTTGCTTTTTCCTTGTCACCATCACCCTGTGCTTGGCCCTAAATGCTAGAAAATACTAGATCTAAGGTCGTAAAGCTGATTTGAGAAAACGCTCCATTGTAAAATTGTGACTTGAGCTGAGGTACTAATAAGCTACACTGTATGGACAAAAGTATAGGGACACGCATCCTAATTAGTGAACTCAGGTCACCTCACAAATGCTGTTCCCCACAGTCACAGTCCAAAATCTTGTAGGAAGGTTTACCAGAAGAGTAGGAGCTATTCCATAATTAAAATTATCAGGTGTCCTAATACTTTTGTCCATATAGTCTATATGTTGTGTGTGTGTGTGTGTGTGTGTGTGTTTGTGTGTGTTTCTGTATTTAAGGACAGACTGTCCTCACAATGACTGCAATCCCCCAAAAACATGGGAATGCAAAGCAACATTACAAAGTGACGACTATATGCAGTGAGTGGAAGGACATTCCAAAGAGACTGTGTGTGTGTGTGTGTGTGTGTGTGTGTATGTGTGTGTGCATGTGTGTGTGTATTTTTGAGAGAACCAGAAGCTGTCACGGTATCTCCATCAGAAAGTGACAGACACATGCAGTTGTGTCTTTGCCAGCCACGTGTGTGTGTGTGTGTGTGTGTGTGTGTGTGTGTGTGTGTGTGTGTGTGTGCATGGCTGTCACAGGATTAGAGCTTCACAGAGACACCAGCAAAGACTTCTGGGACAGTGTGTGTGGGTGGGTGGGGCATGTTATACTCGTTCAGACATCACCCCCCAGGCACGGTGCGATTTCAATCACGCTGAATATCCAACCACACACACACACACACACACACACAGACTGTGCAGTAGGACTCATCCCAGGAGGTCCAGCTGATCGGATGAGCCTGCAGCTGGAGAGTCGTTGCTGTGCACATAAACACACAGATGCACACACACATTCACTATGCGATAGGATGCATCCCAAAGGT
>JAYJMA010043667.1:0-11204 GCA_036873895.1 Parotocinclus cabessadecuia
TAAAAAACAATATATATATATATATATATATATATATATATATATATATATATATAAGCATATCTTTAAAAATGTTGCATCGGAATTGAATAACACATACATATAATACAGCTTAACAGTGTTTTTACAGCCATGTTCAATGTGCCAGGGGTACTTCCTCTATTCCACAGCCTCTGTGGTGCACACTCACGCGCACACATCCACCCCCGCATGCCGTTTACGACGGCAGTGCATAGTAGACACCCACACATGCACAAAGTCAACCGCACGCAGACGCCTTATATAAATATGCTCACTTGTCCTGAATACAAATGTTGCTGTTTTTCTTACTATTATCCAGTTGTACACTTTCTACTGTGATCATTTTACAAATTTTACAATAAGAACAAGATTAGAGCATTCCCTTCTGTGCAGAGACACTGAGCTGATACAAAATGCAGCCGCCCGGACGTTCTTAGTGTTAGGAAAATAAGCAAACTTTACTCTTCACTCCGTGCCCTTGAAGCAACCCTGAGCAATCACTTGGGATGTTGCAGTAATCTTTAAGATTTTGAGTTACCTGTACTTTTGTAAGTCACTCTGGATAAAGGGCGTCTGCTAAATACTGTAACTGTAAAATGTAAATTTGAGTATCTTTATGATCGTTCATAGATGCATAATATAAATGCCCTTAGAGGCGTACCTACAAAATTGGACAGCGCCAGTTGCAGTGCGTCAAGATTCTGATGTGCTTCATAAAACAAAGTACAGTAGAAGTACAGGTTTTTATTACGACATGTATTAAGTAACAGTTAAAAGTATTATATAACAAATTGGCGAGGGGAAAAAAAAGACTTCCGTACTTTGATATTAATTTAGATTATTCTGATATAATTCTGAGCTCTGCAGTCCTTACACTGTCCACACTATTATTATATCACAGGGAAAATGTCATTTCATCAGCTTGCCCTGGTTTGATTGTTTAGAGTTATGGAAATAAGGAAACTTGTCACCTGTTACTAATCATAGGAACTATCAAGTTAGGTCTGGCTAAGGTAAACATAGAGAAACAGCATTTAGCTACTATGCTGGTTTTACAGCAGACTCATGCTATGCCTTGTACTGTGCCAGAGCATGATTGTCTCCCCTACCCACTCTTCCACTGTCCCGCACTCACACTGTGCTTAAATGTTCTCATGCTTACATCACTACAAGAGTACTTGGTCTACACAGCACAGTGGACTTACTTTGTGGCTTTTTTTGGAGTCTGTTTGGGCGTACTGACACACAACCCTCTCATACTCTTTATAGAATTATTCCTTATACAACGCAGTTATTTCTGCTCCATCGCGTACCATGCTCAGGCATAATTAGTGATAAGACTAGTCATTGAACTGGACTTAGGGGGTCAACCATGCTCATGCATGGTACATATTGCCTAGTGTAAACGTTTTGGCAAATCCGAACGTAAAACCGTTCTATTTCACCAAACTGCCAGTTTAATTAAAAGTTTCTCTCTTGTTTTTATCCTGTATTTTCACATTTCTAAAGCACATTCAGTGACACTGTATGCACGTTCCTGATGTCCTGTATAAATAAACATGTTTTGTAATTTGACCCAAATGTACTGCCTAGTCGCCAAAGCCAAGCCAAGACAAGAAACTTGTTCCAATCTGTCTGAAAGCTTACTTATGTCATTGCCTTTTCTTTAATCACATTCCATTCTTTTCTCTCTTTCAGAGGTGTCCAATCTATTAGTGATGACTTCAGACAGAGAACTCGTCCCACAAAGACAGGCTCAAGTCAGCCAGCTGAGTTTCCACCGCATCCTCAAAGAGGAGATTATCCAGGTAACAGCATGTGTTACACTATTCCCTGATTGATTAAATGTCCGCAGAAAGAAATGTGAGGATTAGTATGACCGTTAACGCAAGCACATCACATGACATCAGTGCTTCACTCTGACGGATGTCTACTTTTGACGTGACGTGCAGTATATTCTGCCATTTACACACAAGCTATCTACTTAAGTAAAGGTACTGCTGTCTGATTAAAAAAAGACTCAAGTGGGAACAGAAATTTGGCGTCTATGTTCATTCAATGTATCTGAAGCCAAAACTTCACAGCGTTTTTTTTTTTTTTTTTTTTAATATATATACATTTCCATGTTAAAACAGGATGTCATTTATTGAGAGCTTTTTCTTAAGTGTTGCTCATCCATGACACCGAGAGTACGTGATGCTTTGAACTAAAGCCACTATTGAATCATCACCGAATGGAAAAAATCATACAAATGACATGATCATCTCTATCTAACCACAGCAAAAACACTATCAAACATTTTCATACATGAGGAACCAAAATACTTTGGGAGTTTCACTCGTAGCTCTTAGCAATATTCAGTAATGCAGCATGTCACAATATTTAAACCGAACAATGGTTATCGTTAACTCTTCGAAACACTGCCACTTCATTTAGTTACACTAGTTAATTTAAAACATTTAAAATATGATTTATTAATTTCGATTTTTCTATTCACCACAGAACAACAACCAAAAACCTCATAGTGTCTGATTAATAGAGATGTATAAAGTGTATACTTTATTATACTGTTTATACTTAATTATTTTTGGGTGTATATGCACTATGCTGAACAATAAAAGTGTTAGAAGACTTTAGAAGTCGTTTACTTCTGGAGCGTATCTGTGTCTCTGCAGTATTCTTCAAGAGTCGTCTCAATACAGGTGAAAATACAGGACTATGGACCAGTGGGTCCAGGTCTTGGGTCACGCTTGGGTCTTTTAGAAAGGTTTTTAACCCACATTTGGTTGGATGGTAATGTTGTATTAATTGTAAGTCGTTCTGAACAAAGGCGTCTGCTGAATGACATCAATATAAACGATATGTAAATATAAATGCCTGTGGAGACTCTGCAAGAAATTGCGAATGTGCTTAAAAAAAGGTCCGAAAATGCCAAAGACCAGATACTTGTACATTGTTACTTGCCACCTCTGGTGCTTTGATATTATTCTGATATAATATTAAGCTCTGCAGTCCTCAAGCACTATCCACACTTTCCATTTTTAAAGATAATTCCTCACATTGGAAAAGCTTGCCCACTTGATTGTGTAAGTTATTTTTTATCAATTAATGCATTGCATTACTACAGGCAGCTATTAATTCTGGATGTAATTGAGTACTTTGCAGGGTTACATCAAGACCAAACTGTAAATGTGTTCTCAAAAGCACCTTTATAATTGAAAGTTTTGTTGTACTTAATCCTTTTTATGTACAGTCAAACCCTGTTAAACCTGAAACCTCCTTGCTGGAAATGATTTGGGTAACAAATAGGCCCCTACGCTTTTCTAGCATTTTCAATCCCCTTCATTTTTTTATGATTTCAGATTAATGTAGTTGCTCTAGAAACTGTTGTGTTTTCTCAGTCTCTTGCGTGCCACCCCTTGTGCGCTTGTACTTTTTTTGTTCTGGTCTCTGTGTTCATGTGCACGCACAAGGCATTGTCCACCCCTCTTTGAGTTGCATTCTTCCCTCAGGTTACTCTTTAGTCAATGTATTATGCTGTGTGTGAGTGTAGAAATAGAACATATCATCTGCTGTCTCACGGTGAGCTTTCTCTTTCATTTCTCTTGGAATGAATCCAACTGTATTAATGTTATTAATGAATCCACTGTATTAATCCAGCGCCTAAGTGGAAGAGCTAAGTGGCAGGTGCAGGTAGAAGCAAAGCAGCCATACAGAGATACCATCTTTGTCAGTTATGTAACACGGTGCAGAATTTGAAGTCCAGGGTTTCACTTGTTATTGTGAGTTCATATACTAGGGTAATTTTGTACTTCACAAAGTGATGCTGCTTAGTGACGAGTTCTCCTATTCATTGCTGCGGCATTCAGGGTGAACATTTGGGTCTGGGAACCAGGACCAACATCTATGCAGGTGTGCTGAAGATGAAGAATGAGGATGACGATGATGATTTTGGGAGCTACAGTGCATCACAGGAGGTGAAAGTGGTGCTCAAAGTTCTGGGTTCTGGACATAGGGACATATCTCTGGTAAGAACAGCCATCTCATCTATCTCTGTCGATCTCATACTGTAGCTTGAGCTCGCTCTATCACTTCCTATCTGTCTGCCTCTGTCTTTGTTTATCTTATTGCATCTCACCAAGTCCCTTTCTCTTTCTCTAGGCCTTCTTTGAGACAGCTAGCATGATGCGACAAGTCTCACACAAGCACATTGCCCTGCTCTATGGAGTGTGTGTGCATCACCAGGAGAGTGAGTGCCACACACATTGTTTATGTGGTAGTATACATCATGGCTGCACATACGTTTTGATTAACAGTGATCATAGTTGGGCGGTGAGGTTGTTAATGTTTTTATGGGAAAATCATTGAATCGGATGTTGACAAATAGCTCCAGTGAATACCTAGCAATGGCCAGTGAACGGACACCTGATTTAGAATAAGATCTGAATGCGAAATGTACCTTCAGATAAAGCATCTCCAGTAGACGAAACAATAATGCAAGAAAGGTTGTGTTGCATAAATGTGCTGTTTAATGATTGCATTATGTTATGTGAAAGGGGTCGTTGAAAGGACGTTACCGTAGACGCATTGTCTTTTTGGGCCAGTGGAATGTAAACATAAAGAACATTTCACAAGATCACTGCTTGTAAATGAGTCTGAGATACAGCTGTAAACACGAGTGATTAACGAGTGATTGAATTTAATAATAATTTAGTTTGACATAAGCCAAATATGCATTAATAGACAGCAGTACGAACAACAAGTAAATGACTAAATGCGAACTAGTTTATATTGTTAGACCTGACTGAACAATAACCAAAAGAGTACTCCCTAGAGGATGTACACAGGACGGTATATTCACTTTGAAATTTAATTTACAGCTTGTTTACAAATAAGTAGGGGCAAGTCAGACACACAAACAAGAGTATCTGGAACAACAACAAATTGACATTTAGACTACTTTAACAGAGTTGTAACAGGGCATCCCTGGTCTGCTTCACATGGAAAGGCAGAACTTCTGCACACACCCCTTGACTTTGTGGATAAGGACTGGGTTAGGTCAGTACAGAGAACCAGCGCTGTACACCTGAGCCACTTGTATCCCACTTTTGGCAAGGTGAGCCTTGAGTTGTGTTTCAAGTCAAGGAGAGTTCTGCCTGTTTTCTGGATGTACCATAGAGCTAGACCAGGGATTTTGTGGGATTTTTCTTGGCGGAGGAGGCTCCCAAGGGCCCGCTTGGGAATGGGGACTAGGTTTGTGGCAAAGCAAACCTGTCACATTTATATGCAACAGATGCGATGTCTAGAACTGCATTTTGTTTGAATTCACATTTGGCAGACCATGGGAACAACCCTAGACAGGGCGCCAATTCATTGTAGGGTACACACACACACACACACACACACACACACACACACACACTAAGGGCCACATTAGAGACACCAATTAACCTAACACACATGTCTTTGGACTGTGGGAGGAAACCGGAGTACCCCAAGTAAACCCAAGTTGACACGTTGAGGACATGCAGACTCCACACAAAGACGACTCCGGCCGCTCCACCCTGGGATTGATCCCGGAACCTTCTTGCTGTGACCAGCGATGCTACCCACCGAGCTTTTATTACTTTGAAATGATTCTACAAAACACAACACTGATGACGAGAAAGATAGCCGTTTGATAGCTGAAAAACTTAAAAAAAAAAAAAAAAAAAAAGAAATAGCATGTGCAAGCTGTTATCTCATGTACCAGGCATGTTGTTAAACTGTGCACTTACACTGTGTGCTTATGTGACCTAAACTGCTGTCACACAACAGTGAGCATTTTGCACTTGGCACCGTAACTATGGGTGGGTCACATAGTCAAGTAAAGAAAGTTTTCAATTAACAGTGTTTTTTTAAAACGATCGCTGTTAGCATGTTATTATTGCATTCATTCTTTTGACAGCTTTAATTTTTATTACACTTATGTTGTACAATTAAAATATTTTCTTCATGACGGTGGTATATAACATGTGACGGGAGGTTTCTTCTGGTAGACTTTATCAATGTTATTCTTTCTGTTTATTATAGATATCATGGTAGAGGAGTTTGTGAAGTATGGCCCTCTGGATCTGTTCATGCGCAGACAGGCTACTCTGAATACCCAGTGGAAATTCCAGGTGGCCAAACAGCTGGCGAGCGCCCTCAGTTATCTGGTAATCACATATGACACGCCTTAATTTGGTTGATAAAAACATATACATGGACAGTCTTTCAAACAAATGCGGCATTGTTGTGGATTTGGCAGCAACAGTCAGCTGTCTGTTCAGAACAGAATAGAACTGTTGTTGGGTAGGTTAGTCACGCAGTGAACGAATGCAGCTGTTTTAATGTTTTTTGTTTTTAATTAACATTTTAATTTGCTATCAATTCTGGGTTATGTCACTGCGTAACGTGTGTGGGGTTGTGTATCTTGCAGGAGGATAAGAAGCTTGTGCACGGCAACGTCTGTGCTAAGAACATTCTTTTGGCTCGTGACGGGCTGGACGGGGAGGGCGGTCCCTTTATTAAACTTAGTGACCCTGGCATTCCCATCACAGTGCTCACTAGAGAAGGTAAGTCATGTGGCATTACAGCCAGTCTCCTGTGACTAGATTACGAAAAGGAAGATTAGTTTAAAAATAGTAATCATAAAAAAAATGAACACATCATTAGAACCAATGAGAAAATCTGTATGTATAGGTACCATGCCGTGATGTGGGTTTGTGTCTAATGACTAAAGACACACTGTTTATTTTGTGAATGAAATTCCTTCGTAATGAGTGCGTTTACACGCATGTAGTAATCCGATAACTGCACAAAATGTGTATTTTGTCAGTAGTCCTACAGGTTTATATGACTGAAAAATAAGCACATCCTTCATTATCAAATGTTCTTGAGTAGATCCTTTTAGCGTTTCATTGCAGGGTGGCCAGATCTTACACGAGGATACATCACTGGGTCTATGTAAATAAGCCCAATAGAAGCGTAACATTGCATGTATATGCACTCAGTGATGACCTTGAGTACTTATAAATAGCAGCCCAAAAAGAAAATGATGATGATAAGGACCATACATCCTGATTCAAAAATGTTTAAACATATGGGTCAAATGTTTTGGATATAAATAATAAATAGATTTTGAAAAAATAATTCAAATACGTTTTTCCATTACAATTTTTTCTTCCCATTAAAACCTATTACAAGTAGAATGAGTAGAAAAACCTTGAATTGGCTTAATGTTCTTAAGTAGTGACTGCTGAAATGACTAACATGATAAGTAACATAGGTTTAAGTCTGATGAAAAAGCATGTAGAAATGTAGCCTTTCAATAGTAGCAACTGAGAGATGCTTGGTCATGGTTTGAGTACCATAAGCAAAATAAAACTTGCACTAGGATGCAGATACATAAGTATTTCATACTGGTGCTTTGATCAGCTTGATCAGCTTTCCACATACTGCATTTAGCATTTTCTCTAAAAGTGGAGCCAAACCATTCAGCTCAAGGGTATAAACCCTTCTGCTAACGCTAGAGCAGAGCGTACCAAAACAAAACCACTAGATGACGTGATCACGACTCGCTTGTCCTGATAAATAGATGCGTCCATAGCACAGATAGAATTTTTTACCCTTTTAACCTTCGATACCCAATCTTACTTATGAGTGTCTATTATATTAATTCTTCTAATAACAAAGCATTCCGATAATAACTTACTTGACTAAATCGGGACTAAATCATAATATTAATAACATATACTGCTCACAAAAATTAAGGGATATTTCAGAGTTAAATCTCCCATAATGAAATATGTCCTAAGTTTTGTGTTAGTTATTACATCCATGTTTTTGTGATTTTATTGCATTCCATTTCGAGGTTTTGAGCAGTGTTGTGATTCCTGTAATATGTGGAATGAAGGACTGTGGTGCAAGTGGCGAGTGAGAGGAAAAGCAGGCTTTGTACAGGGTTATTAACAGACAGTGTAACAGGAATTGTGCTGGCTGTCGTCCATCAGCCTTCAGGACTACATCACACTGATTTGGAATGCGCTCATGTTTGCTGCCCGTCGCTGCTCTTAGAGGAAAGACTGGTTTGAGAGAAACAAGTGAATAAGAGCGTTTAGGGCAATGCTATTACCAACTGAACTGCCTAAACTTGTCTCTCTAGAACAGTGATTCTGTTCCTGAATCCTGTTGATTCTGTTCCTCTTAAAGCATTTACTCAAGGTTATCTCAGTTTGTTGTCAACATAGTTTTAATGAAATTAAACTACAGTTTTAAAATTCAACTACATGGAATGTTGTAGTCCTGTAGTCAGAAATTAATACCTGATCACTTCCTTACGTACTTACAGCAATATTAACTATAGAGAACAACAATTAGAAACGATTTTGAGCACTTTTGAATCAAATCGATACGGCAATATTTAATTTTGCAATAGACTACATCAAATTTTTTGCTCAAAATGTGTTTTGAAAGAACAAAAACGTAAATGGAGTGTAAACTACAATCTCCGCTCTTGATGCCGTAGTAGTGTTTTGATTCAATTTGTCCACTGAATTATTAATGTGATGTAATGCATTAAGACTCAGATTGGACACTGTCGTTTGTATTTCAACTGGATATATTTGGAATAACACTACATAACGCAATATGCATCATCGCAATTTATCGTGAAATAATACAATTCTAATACAGTTACCGACAAAATGTTATACTTTCTAAAACTCTTGAATGTATTGGTTATTTCATTATTTTCTTATTTACAGTGAATCGGAGAACACTAACCTGACCCAGCCAATTACATGCTCATGTGACATTCGTCCTACTTTTATTGTTTTACTTTAGTTTAGAGTTAAACATACCCAAGCAAAAATGCTGTTTATTGTTTGACTTGCAATGAATGTGAAGCATTTTATTCATTTGTCACTATATGGAAACATCTACTGAGACACTCCTCTTGATCATTGAATTCAACTTTTTCATTCAGTACGTAAACTGAATACAGTGATACGGTAATAGTACCGTATCGAGGCTTCTTTCCTCCTAGATATTGCACAATCAGCTGTGAATGAATGGTATTACTGATATAGTGGAAGCATTTAGGAACCACAACAACTCAGCCATGAAGTGGCAGACCACATAAAAGTATGCTTAAATGTTGCCAACCCTCTGCTGAGTTTCAAATCTCCTCAGGCCTTACCATCAGCACAAAAACTGTGCACCTTCATGGGTTTCCATCAGATCCATCGCCACACACAGTGCCAAGAGTGAGATGGAGTGGTATAAAGCACACCACCACTGGACTTTGGAGCAGCCATGATGCGTTCTGTGTTGTGACAAATTGCTTCTCTATCTGGCAAATGCCAGCATAACGTTACCTGCCTGACTACACTGTGGAAACTGTAAAGTTTGGTGGAGGAGGAATAATGCTATGATATTGCTTTTCGGGGCTCGGCCTAGGCCCTTTAGTTGCAGTGAACATAAATTTTAATGCCTCAGCATACCAAGACATTTAGAATAATTGTGTGCCTCCAGCTTTGTGACAACAGTTTGGGGAAGACCCTATTCTGTTACAGTATGACTGTGCCCCAGAGCACAAAGCAGGCTTCATACATGCATGGTTGGGAACGTTTGGTGTGGAAGAACTTGATTGGACTGCACAGAGCACAGTCCTGAACTCTACCCCCTCTAATACATTTGGCATGAACTAGAATGGAGATTCTGGGAAAGGGGGGTGCGGGAGGGGACTCCGTATTAATGCTTATGGATTTAAAATTGGATGTTATTAAAGCTTGTGTAGGTGTAATGTGTGGGTGTCACTATACTCATGATCCATGACAATCAAGCCAGTTTTCATATTTAACAAGCGAGTAACAGTGGAACTGTGTGCTTGCGTTCACACAGAGTGTGTGGATAGGATTCCATGGATCGCTCCAGAGTGTGTGCAGGACACGTCCAATCTGAGTGTAGCAGCAGATAAATGGGGCTTCGGCACAACTCTGTGGGAGATATGCTACAACGGCGAGATTCCCCTGAAAGATAAAAAACTCACTGAGGTACACAGTCTCTCTCTCTGTCTTTGTCACACACTCGTGCACTGAACCCTGGGGATGATGGTATTTTCCATTCTCATTTTCACTGCTTTCCGTTCCTCTTTCACATGATTTTCTTTCTCTCTTTCTCATGCCGAGCAGAAGGAGAGGTTTTATGTGGCTCAATGTCAGTTGGCCACACCCGACTGTCAAGAGCTTGCCAAGCTAATGACCCACTGCATGACCTACGACCCCCATCAAAGACCCTTTTTCAGAGCCATTGTCCGAGACATTGACATGGTGGAGAAACAGAGTAAGTAAAATGCTAGAAAGTAACGCAGTGCAGCAGAGGGGGAAACACATTTACATTTATAGTATTTAGCAACAGAACACCACCTCTCCAGTCATCATCTCCACAGCACAAACCTGAATTTTACTTTTAAAGATTTCTAGACATATCCAGTTTAAATTCAGACTGTACTGGCCACTTTATTAGGTGAAATTCAAATTTCTTTTAGAAATTTACTGCATAGACTGAGTTTCAGTGTTACTTCCTAAAACGTCTCTTAGCCATTTTGCAGTTGTGGCATTTTATTCCAGGGTTGCCAGATCCCATGAGAGAAAACAGGAAGCAGGTCTAAGGAAACAAGCCCAAAAGAACCAACCGAAGAGAAAATGTCTTTCGCTCCAAGCATAATTGGACCTGGCAACGATGGATGCTTCAGATTCCCATGAAGTGATTAAAAACCATAGAGAAAAATCATCCTGTTTTATCCCTGTGAATGCTGGTCAGGGTTGCATAGTATTGTCTGAAAGATAATTCACAGGTACAGATACAACCTGGACTATACAACCGTAATCACAGTCATATTAATATATCGAAGATTTATTTTATACCTGTCTTTGTTGACAGGCTGCTTCTTGTGTAAAGCGATTAACTATTCAGTATATACTGCTAACAAAAATTGCAGGATATTTCTAAATAAAATATCCCCTAATTTGTGTGAGAAGTGTAGATACAACAACAGCAGGAAAGGTGTGGTGTTAAATTCTTTTAGAGAACGAAAGTTCTGTTTTCCCTGCCTGAGCCCCTCGTAGTGATACAGCAGTGCTTAAAACACTGACCACATT
>JAYJMA010043688.1:0-11203 GCA_036873895.1 Parotocinclus cabessadecuia
GAAGCATAATACTGTAAAAAACAAGTTCTTACTAAATTCCAGTCAACGTTTGAAGAACTTATCCAGTGTGATCTGACTCGTTCTCTTGACGGACTGCACTGGAACAAAATCAAGAAAGTGGTGTGCGTGGTCACCTCCCGCTGGTTTTGCTCTTTTCCGGATTCCCTGACCTTTGATAAAAGCATAAATTCTCCCGGGGATCCCAAAAATCCGCTTTGCCTTGCTAGGTGGCGACTTGTGGCTTCTTTTTCTTATTCGCTCTCACATTCTTCGGTCAGATTAAACGGAATTTTGACCCAATTAAGCGAATAAAATGACATTTATATAACCGTCTTTGTTTCGGTACTTTAGGATTTGGTCCGAATAACCGGCTGGTCCAATTAACCAGATTCGATTGTATTTGGAATCTGGCAAAACTAAAGCGAACTCTGCTGAGAGTGCAGAGTCAGACGCAAAGCAGCATCTTTCTCTTTAATGGTAGAAGTATTAAGTACTAGGAAAGTTGAACTAAAATGTTCTGCATTATAAGTAAATTTGACAGAAAATAAACAGGAGTCATATGTTTAGAAAGACTGCAATATCTCTTGTGGTTTAAAAGTAATCAACACAAAGTTCTAAACTTTTGTTGGTCGTCACAGGTAACTGAAGATGGAATTGACGATTCTGATGTCCGGGAAACGCAGGAGCCGTATCGTAGCAACAGACTTCAACAACCGACACCCAGAAAGATCTACCAATTTCAGACAGCACTGTTACATCCCTCATAACCAAATTCAGAAAAACTGGGAGTGTGGACGATAAGAAACGTAGTGATCATCTGAAGAACCGCTACTGACCAAGAAACCTCAACAATGGTTTTGGCAGCACGAGAGCATGTCCTGTGACTTTAGGCTTACCATTCTATGAATAACACGCTGTGCCTTTATAAAATCATTACATCCATATAATCAAACTTTTTATCTAGCTGCAGCAAAGTGAAAATGAGAATCTGATCCACTAATAAAATGTGTTTCTTGGAATAACCATTAGGTACAAACAATCACCTTCCAAATCACATAGCAGGAGAATTGACAACAGTTGCAATGGCTTTGATTACTTTAGAACAAAATGGCCTGTTCCTTTGAATTGCACTACCAGCAGTGCATGGTAACACAAAGAATTCGCAATGGTTAAAAGGGTGATTTCAAAAGAGCTCCGGGATAAAGTTGTAGAAAGGCACGAGGTAGGCGTAGAATACAAAACAGAAGATTCGGGCACCATGAAGCAAAAGGTTTTATGGTCAGAGTGAGACTTCAGAGTGAGACTGAAGGTTTTAGACTGAGCTTGTTTTCCTTTATTGTACCATTCTGGAAAAACTCTAGAACCGTGCCACTGTCAAAATTACAGCAGCCACTCACCGGTCACTTTGTTAGTGACGACTTCCTGTTTATACCCCTTTTGCTTTCAGAAATGCCTTAATTGTTTACATCCTGTAAGTGTAAGTGGTGGAAACTTTTAATTGGTGTTTCCCAAAGGTGACCTATCGGATTGAGAGCTGATGACTCTGGCTGATGAAGGTCATGTTCAAGAGTCCAGTTTGAGATGATCTGAGCTACGTGATGTAAATGAGCATGTAAAAGATGTGTCATCAGCTGCGGTCAGAAACAATACTCAGGTAGGCTGTGGTGTGCCAAGAAAATCCCTCACACCGTTACACATATGGCAGCAGTCTGAACCGTTGATGGCTCTGTGCTTTCATGTTTCTTATGCCAAATTCTGATACGTCCATCTAAATGTCACAGCGGAAAACAAGAGTTATCAGACCAGACCAGGCAACATTTTCCAATCTTCTACTGTCCAATTTTGGGCATCCAGTGTAAATGGTAGCTTCAGTTGCCTGTCCTGAGCTGTAGTACCTGGCGCTGTCTTCTGCTTATGTAACCCATCTGCTACAAGGTTAGACCAGTTGTGCATTCAGAGATGCTCTTCTGCATACGTCAGTTGTAACGAGTGGTTATTTGAGTGACTTTTGCCTTTCAATCGGCTTGGACAAGTCTGGCCATTCTACTCTGACTTCTGTCGACAGCAGGGCATTTTTGACCAAAGAACTGCTCTCACTGGATATTTTCTTTTTTAAGACCAGACCATTCTCTGTAAACCCTAGAGAGGCCACTGTGTGTGAAAATCCCAGCGGATCAGAAATACTCAGACAAGCCCGTCTAGCACCAAAAACCATGCCGTTTTTAAACTCCTTAAAATGACCATTCCTTCCCATTCTGATGCTCGACCATGTATACAATCCTAAATGCATTGGCCGATAAGATATTTGCCTTACGGAGCACTTGAACAGGTGTACCTAAAAAAGTGGCCGCTGAGCGTAATTGAACTGGTATCGATTCCAAGCTGTAGGATAGAAAAACGACTGTTTTAAAAGGTGTCATAAATTTCAATAAGCACTCCAGGAAAATGAGAACACAGCACATTCTTTTCATCCATTACACCATTAACCTTCAGAGAAAATATTCTAATACCAAGGCATCGCTGCAATTTACTGCGAGTTTACCGTGAACAGCCACACTTTCAAAGATTTAAACAATTAGTAAGCCGTAAATAGCTTCAGAGCTGCAAAGTCTCCTCCCCGAAGTCCAACGTCCCACTTTCAGATGCTCCTAATAACTCGGCATCTGAGGCTGCACCACACGATATTTTCACAAGCAAGATGTTTTGCATGCATAGCTCTGTCCGTCGGGGCACTGACCACAGAGACGCTACTTAATATGCACGACCCATCTTTTTGCTCAGGCCCCCAGGCAATTGCATCGCTATTATACGGGGCTTTTTCGAAACCGTGAGTGACCATCCAATCTCAAAACATGCACATTGTCACAATAAAAGCACCATCACGCTACTAGAAGCCTTACATTAATTGCACGCTACAGAGTCATTTCATTCATTTCCAAAGAATTAAGAGCCTGGGCCTTTTAACTCTGCACGTGGGGCTTTCCAGACAAACTGCCTAATGATTCAGTTTTGGCTGTTTGTGGATCTGAGACACAGACAACCCACTTTAGAGTAACTAATGAGTGAATGAGTGAAAAGTACTAGGGATTAGCAGTGACTTGCTGAAGCTCAATTCTGTTCTCTTTATGTAGCACTTTTGACTGTGGACGCTTTCACAGGGTGACTTTACAATCTAGGCCCCAATACAGCAGCCAGAGGAAAAAGTGGCAGGAAAACATTTCCTACGATGCCTTGAGAATAACATATTGAGAGCAACCTGGCTCAAATGCTAAACGCTTTGTTCTCTGGGCGAGATTAAGTTTTAGCTGAACACTAACTGATGTGCAAGATGAGATGTTGAGGGGTCCGTGTACTTTCTGTTGATTTGATTATCTATTCTGTCACGAAAATAGAAAAATGATAAACAAGGTTTATTCTTTTGCTTTTCCTTTTTTGTATTCAGTGAGTTTTATGCCGTAATAACCACACTTTGTTTTGTTTTTCATTTTTACAACTGATATGTGTATGGTGATATGCGGAATTTAAATTTAATTACTCAAAAGTTAAACTGTGACACGTACCCACATGATCACTGTGTGGTTTTGTCGCCAGCGGTGTTTTGTTGTTTTGTTGGTTTATGTCTGGAGTGAATAGCCCGAGTAATCGAATAAACTTGCAGTTTATTTAGAGGCAAATGCTTCTTTCTTTTATACTGCAGCATTTAGGGTCATTATTCTGTTACTTAAAGGGTGCTGAATCCAAAAACAGGGAACATTTAAGCACTGGGGTCAAAGGCACTCAGAAATGGTCTGGAAATGACGGGGTTAACTGTAGAAGCAGAGCGTTAAAATCACTCCTACACACAAGCTCTCTAATTGTATGTTTATGTTGATATTCGGAATTTAAATTTAATTACTCAAAAGTAAAACTGTGACACGTACCCACAAAAAATAACGCACCCATGTTGGATCATGACTCAGGTATGAAAATGTTTACAGGTGTGTTCTGCTTGGACTGCCAGGTTTTGCCACAAGAGGGCGTAAAATATACACCTACCTTGAGGCCATATTGGAATCTAGAATGAATAAGACCACAATAGGTTTATGTGAAACCGAAATGGTCGTTGCCTGACTAGTATGGGCGTAACCGCATTCCTGTTGCCGTAAGCCATTAATGCTGAAAGTGACATTTCAAAATAAAGAATCAAACTGGATGTTCCTGAGTCACACAGCCTATTTACTCTATTGTAACGTAAATCTTAACAGGACATACACGCATCAGAGACAGCACGACTGGAACGCTACCATCTACACAGCATCTGAAGCCCAAACTGTTCTACATATCACTCCCACCAGGAAATACACAACACCGTAGTTTGTCAGTTACTGATCACTTCATTCTTCTTTCCTATCAAATCCAATCCTGATTTAACAATCACAATCACACACACACACACACACACACACACACACACAGAGCGCAGAACCAAAATATAAAACGTACAATGGAATAGATAAACACACCTCACTGGCTGCACACGACCAAGAAGGAATGTGTCCACTTTCAGAAACACTCGTTTCCAGAACAGGCAATGCGTTATCAACATTTGAACATTTTATATCTAAGTAGAGCACAAACTTTTCCGCTTCGTGTGAGGTCCTGGTTGAGAATTCCGACACGTAAAAGTTTTTTGTGCGCTACAGACTGTAACGTAATGTACGTATTCGTGAAAATAAATAGATAAATAAAATATGCAAACAAAACATCAAGCTGTGACCTTAATATTCCTCACAGTTATATACACATGCTATGCACATGCTTTTGTGAATTGACCAGCTGTTTACAGAGGTAAAAAAAAACCATAGAATTTTCTTTCCTATGATAATTTGATAGAATGGTTAAGACCTCGATCGTTCAAGTGAACAAAGGTTAATCAGACTGTCGCTAAACTGCGCTTACCTGTAGTCGCAGTTGTAATTCGGAAATGCCAATAAATGTGAACCTGGTTCAATTTCGAGTCAGTTTTGATTGGAGGGAAAGGTCACAGCAAGCCATCGCAGCAATGGTCGGGGCAAAGTGAAAGCCGGACAAAGTCATCAAGCATCAGTGCTCTGTTCGGGGAAAGTTGCAATGCTGCCGTCCCAGAGTCGTTCGTGACAGAACGAACCCCAAACACTGAAGAAAAAGTTGGCGATCGCCAAGTCGCAGGTACTTTTTCAGCAATTGCTGACTCAATCCGGGCCTCTCCAAAGGTCTCAGGTGGTTTTGTCACCTCAGCAAGCCTAATCTGTAACAGATTTCTAATTAACAGCAATCGGATTGCTTTCTGATCGTCCACTACGATTCGACCGTTGAACCAGTACACAAAGAGCCTTGCTGTACTGGGTGGGGGTTGATGATGAGCTGGATTTCTAAACGATTTCTGCTATGAACGCATTAATGATGCGTAAGAATTGCAAAGCAGACTGACACCGTCTATCAGTGTCTGCAAATTACGACTGGCCAGGCGTTAATCCAGTCAGGCCCCAAATCTGGGAAATGTGTATGGACGTGCAGTAAATAAGTGTAGCACTGAGAGAGCGAATATACAGCTGGAGGACAGGAAGCAGTAAAAGATCTTCACCAGCACTTAAAACAAGCTCTGCGCTCGCAATAATTCAGGAGACCAATCGAGCGAGGAGTAGGACAAATCTGACGGAGGCATTTTCAGCGTATCCATAAATAGACAATACATTACAGTATCATTAAACAAATAAATACGCTCTGGTTGTTGCCATGCCAACGCCAGAAGCAATGGCGATCGGTGTGAGGTTTTGTCGCCAGCGAAAATCAAGCAGAGGGCGAATGAAACAATGCCGCATAAACGTCGCCTTGTGTGTTGAAGATACCATCATTACGCACAGACTTAAATGAAGTTACTGTCTTCCGAATTATCTGCACAAAAAAAACCAGTTTGGTTTATGTCTGGAGTGAATAGCCCGAGTAATCGAATAAACTTGAAGTTTATTTAGAGGCAAATGCTTCTTTCTTTTATACTGCAGCGTTTAGGGTCACTTTCCTGTTACTTAAAGGGTGCTGAATCCAAAAACAGGGAACATTTAAGCACTGGGGTCAAAGGCACTCAGAAATGGCCTGGAAATGACGGAGTTAACTGTAGAAGCAAAGCGTTAAAATCACTCAATCCTCCTACACACTTAATAAGCTCTCTAATAAAACCCAGAACACCCAGGCAGCCTTTACTTATGCTATTCCTCAGCATCTTGACAAATCCGGCGTTTAGCTTAATTCCTTCCTCATTCTGCTCCAAATCCCACAGCAATGTTATCATTCACTTACACCGTCCAGCTTCTCTTTAGCGCCAATCTGAACGGCACCAAATCATTGAGAAAAAAAAAAAAAACATCGGGACAATTAAGTATCACCTCGCAGAACTTCCATTTGTAGCTCAAGTCAACCAGGTGTACTCCCAAAATCTCCTTTGCCTATCACCGGACAACAAGTCCTACACTGCCAAGAATTTTACAGGGCCTCCAAGGCAAGAAAGTCCAATTAGAAACTTGTGTATTCTTTTGAAGATGATTTGTCCTTGTTGTTTGGAGATCAAGTTCGTAACCAGAATCTCAGTGAAGCTCCAGGGATCCAGGACTTCTCTAATGAATCCAGTGGCATCAGACCCACTTTGCTGGGCTACGTGCAACAGTAAAATACTGCCACGCCACACTACAATCACTGCAATATAAAGTCACTTTTAGCCTACAGGAGATGCCGCTTCAATTCAATACAAGCACTACATTTCCCATAATGCCTCAGCATCTTTGCAAAAGCATGTGAGTATGTTTTTTCTGGGTTTTTCATACAGGGAAAAGGACATGTAAAAGAAAGTGCGCCTCGCTGTAGACAAGGCAATGATAGCACATAGCATAGCGAGATCTTTTGGCCATTAAAGCAAAAGCGTTCGTTAAACCGGCCAAAGGCATCATGTATATAAAATTAATGCAATTAGTACTAATTCGTTAGTGTTCATCTGTTCTTCCGTTCTCATCCATAGCAAAGTAACGGCCCTGTTTAAGGTTAAATCGCTTCATCTATTTAGCAGATTTACTTTTTGATTGGCAAGCAGTAGGGTGCAGGGGTGCCCCTCTAAATTCTGTGTGCCCCAGCATGACATGAAGTCTGGAAACGCTCCTGGCATCCACCATTACAATTCCAGTCAAACGTTAACTAGTAGTGTAAGGGTTTTTCTTTGCATACCTGACCACTTTTGAGTAGTTCTTGTTCCTCCACGTGTTTTTTAGACTTAAACGGATCGTAATGACCCTCCGGAAACATTGCTAATGAACGACTGCATTAAGCAGGACATGTCCTGAATTGGCTGCTTCATTCTCCCGGTTTCTGCCTTACTCCATCCATCATTTATCCATCTCACTGACCCGGACTCTCATACAGAGCCAAAATAAGATATTGGTACAGTTATTTATTTAAACACAATACTGCTTTCGTAACGCGTATGGCAACCCGTCTCAAGCTGCGTGCTGAGGATGGCGGAGGAGGATGACGGAGAAGGTGAGAGGTTAGAACGTTGCTGGGAATAACTAGCTCGTGCACATATGCGTACCTGCTTTCTGTGCTGAATTTGAAATAGGCCAGTACGCTACGTCCCTCTCTATTCACAACGTCAACCTTTTCTTATCGCTAAAGCTGCGTGATATGTCGTTTTTAAACTACACACAACAGTAAGTCACAACACCACAGACACCAATACCTCAGAACGCTACAACGTGTAAGTAGTGACGTCCACATGAATTCCCAGACCCAAGGATTTTATAGCAGGACATTACCCAGAGAACGGCACCACCTTAAGGGAGTTGTTCCTTTCCACTGTCTTTCTTTACCAGAAGGAACCAGACTCAGCAAAGACCCATCCTCTTTGGAGGACGGACCTGGTGGATAATTCAAATCTGACCCAAATTATTTGTGTTTTATTTCAGACATAAGCCATAACTGTAGCCTGACAGTATGCTGTATGTATACAGGGATAAAGCAAGCGAGGGGGAACGGATCTCCGACAGCGTCGGGGAAGATTTTAAGACATTTAAAACAGCACCATTACACTGAACATGTGTGTAAAAACGGTTTTTTTTTTTAGCAGTTTTTACTGTTAACTGTTTTTAAATCTGCAGCTGTTTCGTCCATACTGATTCTCTCATACATCGTCTAAAAATGAGCCCTATAATAATCAAAGCCTTCACTGTGTATAGGATTGATTTCTTCTAATATTCTACGTTCTCGTGACGGCAGAATAAGGTACAAACCTGTATAAAAAACGAACCACGCCCTCCACGCGCGCACACACCCCCAAAAAGTGTGATATACTGTGCAATCGAAAGAATGCTAAAAAGAAAAGTGATACACAATTGGTAATAAGAGCCAGCACTAATTATAAGCTATGATCAAAGCCTTATATCTTGCATAAAACACGGTGTCTTATGATCAAAGCCTGAAGTCTTAAGAAACAAAGCCTTATTGCTGTCGAACAAAGCTTAGATCTAAGTGGACAAAGCCTTATGTCTAGCGAACAAAGCTTTAAGATCAAAGCGTTATGCCCGGTGAACAAAACCTTATGAACAAAGCCTCACGCAAGGTTGTACCTCTTCAACGATCTATTCCAATAATGTGTTGAGAAAGGGGGAATTCCACTCGCTCTCTGCATGTTCTACTGAATAAATATTTAAAAGCACGGCCAACAGTAAGAACCACTCAGCGACCCATGGAGTAAGAGCTACACGTCACAACAAACCAATCAAAACAATCTCGCAGTAGTCCGAGCGTGAGTCTACTGCAATTTGTGCAACTGCATCTCCATGGATACGTTACTCTATTTATATATCGTATGGAGAAAGACAAGGTACCGGCACGATTTAAGGGCGTCTGGCACAAAAGCACCTGTTCGCGCCGGCATTCTGAGCATTTAATCACAATCGAGCGGATCTATTATTCATGACCGTTAGAAGTCTGTCTGATCAGCTCACTGGCCTAAGGAGCACACGTTCGATACATTCCGGCACTTTCAAAGAGTAGCGCACAAACACGCGGCTGCGTCTGAGAACGCCTGCTACGATCCATGTTCGGTGCGTATCAAAGATTACAAAATGAAATCAATGTTTGGCCGTTCAGTCCAGAGCAAAGAGTGGGGGAGGGAGAACCAGAGGCAAAAAATATTCCTGCACAGCAGCCCGGATTTTCACATCTTAATGTGTGGGTGAGTAGCACCATCCAAAGCTTCTCACACCACTTGCGAACTGTTCTTTGTTCAGAACGATCCAAACCTATTTTTTCTGCTATGAGGATTGTGTCGTCTGCCATGCTACTACTATGTTAACAAATGAAACTGAAGGACACGCCCACTCTGGGAAAATGGGAGTTGGGATAGTAAAGAGAATTGTGCCTGGATGATAAAACCTCTTGGGCACACACACTGGGATGACAAGCTTCTTCAGGGCTAAAAATAACGTGGGTCCTTGTCGTCTGGTCGCTACAAGGTGGCACTCACAACGCCACCCGAAGCCAACTGACAAACCCGGGACTCCAAACTGCGTGAGCCTGCAGTCGCATTTGCAGTTGAGTCCTTTCTTGGTTTTTGTCCTGGCCTTGTGGGTTTCGTACCCTTCATTCCTGGTTCAGTCGCAGCTCCTGGGTCCCATTCCAAATCACCGGTGCCTCTCTGTGTTATCCTTGCCTTCCCTTTTTCTTCAAGTCTCTGGAGTCCCTGTGTGACAATTAGGAGTGTCTCAAATGGACTCTTTTGGCCATTCTGTAGTACTTTGTTTATATGGACAAACAATTGTGTTCAATGGGGAACGAGAACTGAGAATTCACATGTAATATAGTCATGCAAAAATACAGACAGCGTTGTGTGTTAACGTTAAGATAACGTTAAGATAACATACAGTAAAATGGTCATTTTAGTAGTAATCCAATTCAGGGAAATCCATAAATAACTATAATAGATCTATAAGAATCTATAATCCAAACCATTCATGAAGATTATTGTTATAAAGTTTACTGAAACAAGATACAGCGTCTTTAAATAAAGGAAGTATTTAGCCATCTCAAATAGTAAAGAAAAAAATCTGCCCTTTGAAACTGCTCCATTTTACGGCTTTTCAAACGGCTCAGTCATTTGTAGTAACATTTGGTGTCAGTAACTAGTGCAGGTTGATACCCTTTTTCCTACCCACCCAAATGGCCAAGAGCAACGGTTCTGCGGCCCATTATCTGCTGAGTGAGTGGTGCCTTGCCCTGCATCGTGTGTGTACATCCATGATGTATCTTGCAGTAAATTGTACAGCTAGAACATAAAACAAACAACCATTAATTAACTTCTAAACAAAGCCAAAGTGATCTACTTTTGATTTTCCTTAATTATTAGACTTAGTCTATGCTTCCAGTTGTGGCCTACATCCTTGGCTAAATAAAAATCAGGGGATAGGAGGAAAATAAAAATAAAAAAAAGAAAAAAACACATGATTATACCAATAATAATAATAATAACATTGATTGGGCAGATTAAATCTTGCTCATATAGTCTTTCTTTGTCTTTCTTTCTCTCTCGTGTTCTTAGGATAAGATAAGATGAGATAAGATAATCCTTTATTAGTCCCACAATGGGGAAATTTCTAGAAGAAATTAGAACATGGTAAACATCGGGAAAGATTGGAGATTTTAAAAAGCCCCGTGAACCTACTATCCTCCAAGGAGTACAGTATATGAGCACGAAAACAACTCCTTAGTACATAAGCACATATAATGACACTGACAAAAAAGAACCAGCAGCAAACAACAAGTGGTCTATAAGCAGCCACGTAGTGGTGCTCACACAGACCCGTCTCGATGCTACTGGGGGGATGGAGCCGAAAAAGAATTGCCAGTCCATGTCCATAGCACAGTAGGGAACACTTCCATTCAAGCCACGCCCAAGCAGTCCAAGGAAACAGGAGGAGGTGCCAGGTTTCCATAAAAGCAGAATCTTCTGGAGGAGTTTTACTCTTGACTATGGACCAGAAGGTTCAGAGTTCAAATCCCACCTCTGGCAAGTTACTACAGTTGGGTCCCTGAGCAAGACCATTAACCCACAAGTGCTTGGATTGTAAGACTGTATGAATTGTTAGTCGCTCTGGATAAGGGCGTCTGCTAAAAGGCATAAATGTAAACGTAAATGTACTCT
>JAYJMA010043699.1:0-11203 GCA_036873895.1 Parotocinclus cabessadecuia
TTTGCGACGAGCCTTTTGGAACAAGTTAACAACGAGAGCAGAGGTACCACTGTATTCTATTTCTATGGTTTGTTGATATGTATTAAGTAAACAGGAAAAAGATATTCAGTAACTGTAGAAAAAAATATGTAATTAACATTACCACAGAGTGACACATTTGGACTCAACTGGTCTCAACAACAATTTTCAAGTCCACCTTACCCTGAAACCAAGACAAGATCAAGTCGAAAGTTAAGGTGTCTAGCCTGGCCTTACAGCAGTACTGGATGGAATACTGGTTCATCACATGACTGGGTTGGGTTCATTATTGCCGCGTCTAGGGATTACCAACCCATTCTCTCCTCCCTCAGGCACAATCAATCATGTATTTGCATGTAATGCCTGCTGTGGAAGGAAGGCAACTCCGGGGCTAAGGACTTGTGGCTTATATAATTAGAATTCTGTGAGAAAAAAACATGGCTCTGGGGAAACAAATTAGAGGACCATTTTCCCCAGTGGGCTAGCCAATAAATGTGTGCCTATTCATCCATGTCTCAGGTTTTACAGCTGTCATTACATGTTTTATGATTTACTCCTGACTCTTAGTTGAGCTACTTGTAGCCTTAAAATATTTGTTTTTCTGAACATGAGCTTTGGGCTTTTTAGAGCATCTATTAGAAGTAAAAGCATGCAACAGCACTGAAGGAATAGCCTCGAATGGGTTTGCTAAACTGCAAAAAAGTTGTGTTCTGTGCTAGTCATACCAATGCAGAAATGGATGCCGTATGGTGTTTTCAAGTCTGCCTACTGGTAATTGTAGTCAGTTCTATCATTTGGAAGCTATTCTCACTACAAAGCTGTATCAAACAACATTTCCAATCTGCCAGAGCCGTTCTCGTAATTTGATGCTGCTGTTAGTGCTTCTAATGATAAAAAATGCAGCATTATTTTTCTGTAATAAAGAGTCGAGGAGTGGGGCGTCAGAGAAAACAGACTAGATGACGCAGGTCCGCAGTGAGTCATGGCAAGATCAAGGAACCATTCAGCTGCACGAATCAGATAAAAGGTCCATAATAGTACAAAAACTGACATTAGCATCAGGTCTTATCGATGTGACTCTGGGTGACTATATGACTATACAATTACTTTGAGTTTTTACAAGTACCATTATTTAGCTGACATCCTTATTCAAAGCGGCACAATTCATCTGTGCATTTGAAGGTCAAGGATTTTGCTTAAAGGACCAGTAATAGTTGGTGGAACTAAGATCTTTTCTGGTTTCTTGTCAGGTGCCGTAAACAATGAACCACCCAGTAATAGTTACACTACAAGTATAGTCACTTTGTTTTTCTACTACCAGGCATTTGAACTTGCTTGCTTATTTAATGATATAGAAGTATGAGTGTGTTACTTCTTAGCTGTTGATCTGTCTGCGTGTTTCAGGCATGTGCTGACGCTGGCCGTCTTGAAGTGTGCAGAGGCTGGTTAAAGGGCTCGGTGTTAGGCAAGCGCTTGGTAGGCCTGGCTGTTGAGGTCTGCGCTATGGGCCTGAACGGTTTACCCTCTGAATCCTCGTCCAAGAACCAGCACGAACACAGCTGGCCCCTCCTCAGTCTAGCTCTCTCTCAGCAGCACAATAATGGTAAACAACACAAACACAATCGCAAATGCACCGTGAGTGTTCAGCGTGTTTACACGTGGTATTGGATTTAGATTGCCACGCGCATCCTTACTACACAAATGATAAAATACTATAGAAATAATTTCAAGTTTTTTTTAAATTACTAGATTAACTCTACGGATAGATCTAGTAGTAGGGTTTAGGTTGTAGTGGTATTAGGTGTTAATTGGTTATGCATACAATACTGACACCCAGTGGCGAACCCTGGTTATTAGAGCTACGTCTTCAGTTTGGGGCATGAACGCTACAGATAAACAAATACAGATGCATACATTTCAAATTTGCGTTGTAGTCATAACCAGTCTTTTTGCTTAAAAGAAGTACATTCACTCAGGTCAGTGCAAAGACTATAGAGATCTGGAATAGAATTTCAAACAGGTATGCACCTGACATTACCAACAAACAAAGCAACACTCTATAATCTGCTTAACTCCGTGTCCACATGCGTCAAACAATGACTGTACGTTACCCTTATACATAAGGCATTAACATTACCTACAGAACCTAGCTCTGAGTAAAAATGGTCAGATCACCAACGTGATCTGAATTCTTAATTCAAACCCCAGTCCATCCTTTGATCATTTATTGTAAATTGATTGATAGCATCATAAAGTTTGTGTTTGAATTGAACTTCCAGAGAAGTGCTTTCTCTGTGGAGATATATTTGTAATGTATAAAGTCTTTATATTAAATGTAATGTATAAAGTTTTTTTTTTTCCTCAAAGTTAGTTTTAACCATTACTAATAAAAAATCCTGACGGACTGATTCAACTGTTACTTGCTACTTCCGTTAAAGCTTAAGCAGACCTGTAACAGCCCTAGAAATTGAATGTTGTTAGTGTACAGAATGGCAATCGTCTATCAGTCTGTAACATAGTTATATTAACATACGTTTTTTACACATTGTTCCCATCTTTTCTCTTCAGAGTCTTTGATTGGCAAAGTATATGTGGAGCAGATAATCGAGCAGCTACATGCTACGCTTTTGGAGGCAAAGGGCATGTCGGATGCTGGCAATATGGAACCTCTGGTCTCCTTCATATCTGACGTAGCCTTGAACTTCTTCTCATCAGTGAAAGGCTGCCTCCTGCTGGCTGCCTCTGAGGAGCTGCTGCTCACTATCTTCAGACTGTGCTTTCAGGACCAGGCATTAACACGCCTCTCAGGTAGCTCTCTGCTAACTGACCCACTGTCACACATTTAAAAAATCACATTTAAAAATATTAGGCATATGTTCTATTCACGGTCGATTCAAATGGAGCAGAACACAATCCAAGGCCCTGCAGGGGCTACCTTTCATTTAATCTCACAAGCCGTAAAGCACAACCCATTATAGGAAACATATTGGGCATAGCAAATCCTTCTATACATAGAATGCTAGAGCAGAACATTTAGATTTTGGCTGCAACGGGAAGCCAGTGGAGTGATCTCAGTAAAAAGTGATGTGAGAAAACTTAGGTAGGTTTTCAACTAAATGAGTGGCAGCATTCGGGATGCTTTGTAGTGAAGCATCGGAAAATGAATGTAGACCAGGAGTCAAAACACTGCAGTGATAAAGGCTGAAAATGTGAAAGCCTGTATGAGTAGTTTCTCTGGTCGGAAAATAACATTCTGCTGAAGTTGGGCAAAAAATGGGGAAATTGAGGTTGTTGTCCAAAATCACACCGATATTGTTTGTTGTGTGGGAATGATGACTTGTGACACCTTCTATGTTGAGTGAAAGAGCCAGTGTTGGGGAGTTCCTTGTTGGGAGGTAGATCAGTTCAGACTGAGGTTCAGATGCTGTTTTGCCATCCAGGAATAAAATCCCAGTCACAGACCTCTTTTTGAGATTTTCAGGGAATGAAAGGCAAAGTTGAGTATACACGTGTGCCCCCTTTAATGACAATCCGATCTGTTTGCTTTAATGGCTGAGGTCTTAAAAAGTGCAATATGTTATAATAAAAAAGAAAAATCTGTCTTTAGAATCCAAATGCTGCAGCCATATAACCTATAACTATATAAACTGGTTCTCATTCATTTGCTAAGTCTGTGTTTCATCTGGCTGAGCTTCCTTAATATTCCATTTTGATCATCCTTAGGGTTCCAGCAAACAAAAGCCTCAGGTCCATTCAATTATCCTCTTAACTGTCACAGCTTTTCCCCTAGACAGGATCATAACAGTACATTATTCTAATTTCTATAATTATTGTGAATTACCATTAATTAAAATAGGTGTAGGTTGTGTATAAAAGTCTAAACTTTGGATTGATGGTAGCATACCATTTTTGTATAGTGTGCACTGTTTTTTGTGAAAAAACAACATTACACTAGGTGTCTATGGTAATGTCTGGCTATGAGAATCTGATGATTTGGTATCAAATGCAGTACAGATCCTGAAGGATACGTACTAATGCTTTGGCTCTATCAAGTGCTTCAGTTCCTTTGTGGAGAGCAGTTTCTATAGAATGACGCACCTCGTAAGCAGACTGGTTAGTATCAAGGAGGTTGCTTTCTTGAAGAAAGTAGAACAGTTATCCTTGAAAAGTGTGTTCAAGTGATCTGGACAGGAATGAAAGAGAGAAACAGGACTGTAATTGGATAGATCAGCTGGCTTGAGTGATGAATTCTTGAGTAGAGTGCTACTTGAGCCATTTTGAAGAGAGAAGGAAGAAGGACGGTGTCAGGCATGTGCTGATCACTGTTGCTGGTGATGTATGATTAGGGGTTCAAAAATTGCACCTGCATCAAATTGCATAATAAACAGTCTGCATATGACATTGTCTGTCTTCACGACATTTTTGCATCGCAGTGCATCGTGTCATGATACCTTGTTGGCATCCTTATTTGTTACACCCATATTTGAGTGTTAAGAAAGTTGAGCGATAAGCATGGGTTTGCCCCACCGGAAATTAGTTTATTAAGCATTGAATCGTAAATGGCATTAAGTAATTCAGCATCTAATCACAAAGAAACGTAAGTCAGGAATATCTACATGTCTTGGTCTGCAATAATTAGGGTGATGCAAGGTTAAAAAAAATCACTGCTAGTGTGTACAGGGCTTTTTCTTTTTAAAGAAACTTACCTGATATCGCAATATCTGTGAAAAGGAGCAGACATTCATGTAATAAATATTTGCTGTGTGTGTGTGTGTGTGTGTGTGTGTGTGTGTGTGTGTGTGTTTGTTCTGTGGTAGATGCTGTCTTACAGAAGCTGAAAAATACATACATGGCTGGAGTGCACTCTCTGGTTACTCAATTTGGTGCAGGAGTCACAAAAGGCACCTTCCTCCACAGTGCTGCAATCTGGGTTAAAAATCAGCTTCTTAGCTCTCCTCTCAATGTGAAAAGGTACCATACACCCTGCCCTTGAGTTAACTGTAGAAAGTAAAGTGTAAAACGGAACAGAAAGGACAAGTGAAAAGGGAATTGAAGGCATGCTGGTCAGTTTGATATGAGATGATGACTTTCTGGGTTGATCTGTTGTATCTAAAAACTCCCTTTACTCTCTGCCTTTTTATGCATCTTGTATCGGGTTTGTATCCAGACAGGCTTTTGATCACATGCTTTTGTGTAAGTTTGGAAAAGATGTCATTTCATTTGCTTTTTCACATCAGTTAACGGTAGGTGTCCAGCATTCTGTTGCCAGTTCCTGGTTTGGCTGTTCTCTGAACACTTTGAGTAGATTACTCTACAAATTCTTTTGAGGTGGTGGGATGGTGAGATGTGGTTGTCTGGCCATAATTGGCTAAAGATCTAAAATATATGTGTAAATTACGCGTGTCAGATTTTTCATCATTTTGTTTTTATATTTTTTGTGTTAAGAATACCATGAGGCCTTCGCAGTCACCCCAGTCATTACATCTACATCACAGACTGCTTCCCAAATTTCAAATTTTACCAGATGTTACGAGCAAGTAAAACCCCCAAACACAAAACACAAAACGAACATAGAATTAATCAACCATTATACCATGGCTGAAGGTAGCAGAGCACAAACTTGTAAATGAAACACACCTGTTGAATACATGATGATAAAGTTAATTAATCACTGCCCTTGTATCAGCTGGTGATATTTCAGACACACTGTTAGTGTTAGCAAGGTCCAAGAAACTCTGAGATGGTACTACACAAGTTTAAGATCACAATCGGTTGTGTGCTGTGACCGCAGTAACCATAACCTATAAGAAGTCGTGTGAGCACTAAAACATGCACATTTGATGGATAAACCTGTACACAATATACTGTGTACAAGTATGTGTTGTATATGTGACAGAGGAGGTACTTTTTTTGGAGATTTTTGTTGGATAATGTGTGGTACTTGATTTACAGAACCACTGGTCTGATATGGAGACTGGGGGAGCCTAGTGGTTAAGGTACTGGACTCTGGACAAAGTCAAATGGACTCTGGTCCAGAGTTCAAATCCAACCTCTGTCCAAATTGCCACAGTTGGGTCCTTAAGCAAAGCTCTTAACCCACGATTGCTTGAATTGTAAGACTGTATGAGTTATATGAGTGGATAAGGACGTCTGCTAAATGGCGTAAATGTAATACATCCCAGACCTTGACAATTGCAGTTGCAACAACAGAATTAACATGATTTATCATCTGATTTGTGGGTATGCATAATGTTTTGGTTTGTTGGTTTAACCTGCAATACTCCAGAAATCTAGATTGCAAAGTCATCATTAGGTCTGTGTGCAGTCTGCAGGTTCTGGTTCAGGCAGTGCAGAGTTTGACGGACACTCTGGCCTCTACCCAGTCGAGCGGCTGTCTGCAGTCTCAGTTCATCTGTTGCCTTACTCCCACAAATGAAGAATGGGCTGCTCTCATACAAGCCCTGCCCTCTCAGGTACACATGCTCCAATCCGCTCGTCTGAAATTAATTGGTTGAAAGCTTGGTATGGAAAACAAACGTAAACTGTTTAAAATGATTGTTTTGTTATAATATTATTGTTAATAAAAAGGCTGATTTTATTGTTTAGTCCTTTTGTAAAGCACAACATATTTAAATGCTACAAAATATGACTTTTCTTTAGTAAGTGTACTGAATATTGAGGTACTTTATATCAGTGCTAAAACATCAAATCTAATGGTGGCTTAAGACTTTTGCACAGTAATGTAAGTACAGAAAAAGAATTGCCCAGTTTTACTATCAGACAATGTATCCTTCTGTTTTTTTTGTAAATGATATATACATATATATGAATATTTACAGCTCTTTGTAAACTGTTGTATTTATATTACAGTGGATAAAGCGTCCCCTGCTGCATGGATGTCTCAGAACAATTTGGGAGTGTCCGTGTGTAGAGGAGTGTAAAGTGAGGGCTTTGAGCAGGCTCCCTGCACACCTTTGTGCCAGTGCTCTCTTGGGAAAACTAATCTTCTGTACAGTAGCAGCTGATGAGCAGCAGGAGGAGACAGACACCACAGAACTGCCTGATCTCGAGCATACGGGTAAGACAGCACAGTTTAGAGGAATTCTTCCATGGGCTAATTACAATAAGTTGAACTGTATTTTCTAACCTTTTTTTTATTACTTATAAAAATACGTTGTTTGTTTGGGCTTTGAAATATGTCATTTTAATTTAGAATTGACAGGCTGACCCGCGACCCCGTGTGGATTAAGTGGAAGATAATGAATGAATGGATGAATAATTTAGAATTGACTGTGGAATTTAGTCTGATTTTAGAGGCACTTGATTAGGTTAATTAAAATCATTTAGAAAAAGTAGCTACTGCATATTTCAATGACAAATGACAAAGGCCAAAGCAAAGCGTGCATATGAAGAGGACATAACATAACAATAGATGAAATTGTTCCACACGGTTGACATTTTCACTGTTTGTCTGCTGGCCGATGAGCGACAGGAACAGACGTTTCTATTGCTTTTTGATTTGTGTTACCATTATTTTTTAATTATTTTCAAATGTTCTTCAGACCTCACACAATACATTAATTACTCTCACCGGTCCTGCAATTCCATGTGTTCTAGTAATGGAATCCATTTCTGAAGCAGTGGGGGTGAAACAATGTGCATGGTGTTTAAGTAGTATCTATAGGGGCGAACACAAAGACGGTCTAAACATGCACTCAGAAAGGTATTTTAAAGTGCAGATAGAGACTTGCAATATGAACCAAACCTCTAGGTATTATCAAAATGCATTAATGCAATACTTTTTGTCAAAAAACATTTTGACTCTTAATAGTTGGTGGTCAAATTATAGAGACGGAGACAGAGAGTGTGGAGGAAATAATTATTTGATCCCTTATTATTTTTTAGAAAATGACATTATATAAAATATACAGTGTCCCCTTGTTTATCGTGGGGGTTACGTTCCAGGACAGAAAATCCGCAAAGTAGGCACGCTGTATTTATTTAAGTATTTATACACTATCTTAGCATCGTAGGGCTTGAATGAATTCAGTCTATAATGAAACTTTCACAAACAGCGAACACAACACCGCAGATAAAAACTTGTCATGTTGCGTTTTGTGTTTTCTCGCTCAGTGTTTGCATCTGTGTGTGTGCGTGTGTGCGTGTGCGTGTCAGTTTGTGTATATCTGAATAAGCAGGTGAAGGTAGGTCCTTACTTGGATGCACGGCGCGTGCAGGCTCTTCCTGACCACTTTGGACCTGGCAGGGCTTCCTCCGTGCTGCAGCAATGTGTTCAGGCCTGTGTGGACTGTGCACACAATCAGAGGGTCGTCTTCTCCTGTATCAAACCAGGCCATGGAGGAGAGCTCATCTCAGGTCAGTATGTCTGTTAGTTTTGACTAACAGTCAAACTTTGACTTTGATCCACATATTTCTTCATGAAAGTCATGTTTAGTTAAAGTTTTGTCATTTTATTTTTAATATTAGAGATATTCTTTACATTTCTTGAATCAGTTCTGATCAGATGGGATTCATGGGATTGTATTCCACCACTGAAAAAGCAAACCCTGGCAGCATGGCAAAGGACTGGCATCCCATCCTGAACACGCTTGTGTCTATGCTGTGTGTTTTAGAAAAAAGCCCCTCCCAAAACCCCACAGCTATACAAGCTAAAAATGAGTATGACTGAATAATTAAAGTTGAAGAATTAAAAGTAATGTTGACAAAAATGAGGTGAAGTACAGCAGAAATACTTTTACAATACTCTCAGATGCAGGGTTTTATCGTGAATGCCATGATTTGATTTAGGAATTGTTATACAGTTCCAAATCGAGCTTAAGCTTTGAGTTGTATAGCTTTCTGTTAACAGATTCAACATTTAACCAAAGGATTAAAATGTGCAGTGCACAGTACCTTGTATTTTGATAGTTTTGGTGGAAGAATTTACATTTTAAGTCTTTGGTTTTACATTTTAAATGCTTTAGGCAAACTATATGTTTCTGCTCTGTATAGTGAAACTGTCAGGGTGGTTTTCATCACAATATTTGTCACTTCTTTAAAAAAAAGAGCCTGTCAGTTTGACACTCTTACCATTATCATTAGGGGTGTGTGATATTGAGAAAATTGAAATTTTATCAATAATGATAATTACATTATACTTCAACTTTCAGAATTGTGTAAAAAGTCTTGCATTGTTTTTGCTTGCTCTTTTAATAGGATGTTCATTGTTGCTTAATAAAGATTTCAATGTAAATAACATGAACGTAAATTTAAATGTAAGGAAACCAGACCATATGTATTTACTTAATACTGAAGATTTCAAGTAAAAACTGTATGAACTACAGTAGGTTTCCTATTTTGCAACAACAGCATAGTGATGGTCAAGCTGAATATCCTAGCCATACCTGTCCATGACAATGCATTTCATCAACAAAGTTTATCATAATCTCCATATTCTTATCGAGTTTAGTTCGCAGATGGTGAAGTTAGTCGTCAAGCTGTCTTTAACAGCAAACAATTTCCGACATAGTTTGCAGGTTGCCGCAGATGAATGTCTATTCAAATCCAAACAATCTCCATGTGAGATGAGGCATGTCAAGCAATTCAATTTAATGATGTAGAGTGTGAGGCTGGTTGTGTCTCTATTTTGTTTCCAGCTTGTTCACTCATTTTTAACATCAGTCATGCACTCGTAGTTAGACTTCTAGTCTTGGTTTAGGCATTGAGACCTGACCTCTACGTCTACCTTGTTGTCTTACAGCCAATTTTAAGCAGAAGCAGCACACTTTGACACTGCCGGCTGTGAACAGTGTGACCTATGTCCTGCGCTTTCTGGAGAAGCTCTGCCACAACCTGCGCTGTGAACCGCTGTTCGGCAGCCAGCCTGTACCTCTGGGAGGAGTGCACTATGACAGCCAGACTTACACAGGTCTGTGAAAGAACATAGACATAAAAAGATGTCCCCATCCCCGAACCTGCATATTACCAAAAGGCTGTAGGAGTAAAATACCAATCATTTGCCTGTAGACATCCCGTGAAAATCTGCCAATCAGTGAAAAATTAAGAATTGTGACTTTGTCAATAGCATTGTCTCTGGAAGTAGTTCTGCAACATTAGGCAACTTAACTGGCTAGCTATAATATGTTAACCTAGTATACATGCTAAAACAATAGCATGTAATTAACAAACATTCAGAAGCATTTTGGGGGGGATCTTCATCCATGCTGCAAAAGAGGTCTCAACTCCTTGTTAAATTTGCAGAAATGTGTCATCTTTACATTTGTTCCCTCCAAAGGTGGTGTGAAATTCCCTTCATTTTCCAGCCCTCTATCCAAGGATAGCTGAGATTCAGGTCCCTCTGAGGTCGCCTCTATTTATATATCAATCTAAAGCTGCTTTGCGACAATGTCTATTGTAAAAAGCACTATACAAATAAAATTGAATTGAATTGAATTGCCAAAGCAGATGCTCCAGGACCAAACTATGCAGACATTACACACCATCCCTCACATCACAGAGCATTTAAAAGACGAACCACTGTGGTTCAGTGTTAAAGGGTTTGGTATGGGGTTGGGCATCTCATTTTATAGTGATTGTGCTTATCGATTCCAAGTTTTGATTCGAAAACAAATGTGCCAGATGTTTAGGTTATTATTATATATTAACATTAGTAGTTGAGAGAGGTTTTCCTAGGACATTGTTTTAGGACATTAAGCCATGTTAAGCTTTGTTCACAATAAATGATTTAGACTCTCCTGGCTAATAGTGCATTTGAGCATGTTGGTGTCCTGATCTGCCATGTTGGAGGTACAACCTGCTTACTACTTTACTGCCTTGTGTTTGTACTCCCATTCAGTGAATGCACTTAGAACACTTAGTACCCTTTACTCCAGTAAGTGTGTATTTATTCATGTGCATCATGTGTCAGGGATGAGGAGCTTTTCTGACTGTCTGGGTTCAAGAGCAGGTAGAGCTGCTAAGAGATTTCTGCAGGACTCCTGCCCATTGACCCACAAAATGGCTAAACCCCACCGCCTCTCCTCTGAAGGTAGGACACTTATTAGGCTGCCTGATCACAGCCGAATCTGTTTTGAATCACCTTATATCTCCCAATTCTTTGAACATACCTTTATGTATGAACAGTTTATTTGGTATATTTAAAACATACTATTGGACTGCAGTAGCC
>JAYJMA010043710.1:0-11202 GCA_036873895.1 Parotocinclus cabessadecuia
CTATTGGAATAAATATGACCAGACCAGACCGGACTGGACCGGACTGGACTGGACCGGACTGGACCGGACTGGACCGGACTGGACCGGAGTCCTTCCTTGAGTAATATATCATTTTTTTGGGGTTTGTTCCCTTTGGACTTTGACAGTCCACACCAGAAGAGCAATTAGTTTAATAATTTAATAATCATTTCCAACATAGAAGTATGTTCTTATTATTTTAGTGCTGTGTAATATTTTATTTAGTGTATTTTTATTTTTTAATAAAACTATCCATCAGCCTTGATGATTACCTTCTTGCCTTTTTAAACCAAAGTCATCTTTAAATATTTTAAAAAGTCACATTAAAGAAAGGTTGTTATTATTATCATTTGTTAAATCTGATATGATATGAAGACTTTTTTATTTATTATTTTGACACTTATTTAAACTAAACTTTTGCCAGTGGGTGGGGGGAGAGAGGCGCCAGCTAGTGGTGAAAACTGGAATTGTGTGAACAGTGTTGGTTATACCGGAAAAAACGAAGACGGATCATTTGGAAATAAAAACAGCCAAACTCTGTAAAGAGAAGAATCATTAGTATTTATTGATTTATTTATTGATTTAGCTTTACCTTTGAGTAATTATTCATTATATGTATAGTGGTGTGTGTGTGTCTGTGTGTGGGTCTGTGTGGTTTGTGCTTCTTGCTTGATATTTTGACAGTGAAGTAAATGCCACCTGCAGCGAGTGCTAATGTTCAAAGTAAACACTGACCTTTCAAACCAGCAGAAAAATGTATTCCAGCCAGAAAGTATCATCACTAACAAATGATCTACAAACTGTGCCTATTTTAAGGAGATGGCTAATTCACAAAGTTCACAAAGATTAGAATGACAATCAGTGAAAATGAGTATTAAGAAGAAATTAATCGATTCTTGGGTCCAGAGCGACTTCATACAGTTCATACAGTCTTACAATCCAAGCAATGGTGGGTTAAGGGCCTTGATTAAGAATCTAACTGTGGCAGTTTGACAGAGGTGAGATTTGAGCCATAGACCATCAGGTCCAGAGTCCAGGATCTTAACCACCAGGCTACCACAGTCCCATTTGTCTAGAATTATATATGGCCATTACAACATTGCCGAAACAACAAACTTCTTTTTACTAAACACCTGCATGTCAAACCTGTTATAAAATCAATATATAAATCTTCTTATTACAATAATCATTATTTGTTAAGAACAACCTTGATTGCTTTTATTGCCTTTCCATTTAGGTTCAGTTATTTATCATGTTATTATTTATATTCATGAGACAACTGAATTTTCAGATTTTTTACCTTCCTTTTGAAATCCAGAGTGGTTTAATTTGCTTTACTGTGATTTTGTAATTAACAGATAAAAATATTTAGAGTGACCTTTTTAATTTTGTAAATATTGTTGTCATTTTTTTTTTAAAAATTAAGTTTAGTTTTAGTTTATTTTACTGCTGTTTTGTCTGATCCTGCAAGATTAAGTTGCACTTCTGTATACATATTGTATGTACATATATGTTTGTTCACTATTCTGTCATGGATTGATGGCCTGTCCAAATTCCTGTTTTGCAAGCTGTCTTAAGGGAGGTTTTGGATAAACAGCTTCCTTACGGACTGATGAAACCAATAAATCAATGGTTGTATGTGGCACCCCAAAACAAACAACCACTAGAAAAGAATGAGTGTAATAAAATAAGAAAGACTGACGAAAATACCACATGCTTTGAAAGTAAGTCTATGAACAAACATGCTTTTAGGCATAATGGCTTTTCCTCTATTTGGCAGCTAGCCTAGATTTACAGGCTTGCATACCATAATTGACTATGGCTTTTATGAGACTTATTTGGTTGTTGTAAATTCCAGTGGTGTTAGGCCTTTCACATTAAACGAGACATTTACAAATAAAATTTAATTAGATAATGTGACTGCCCAATGTATGTTATTTTGGGATTTATTAGGGTGTCTCTGTTCATACTTAATCACATATACCCTCTTGGGGGGGAAACATATATTCGGCATTACAATATATCCATTATCATTTTAATAAACATTTAACAACAATCTACTAACATGAGACAGTGCATTTTAAATAGAATAGCGGTGGAATATGGATCACAAAATCCAGGTTTCAGTTCCCACCTCTGACAAGCTGCCACTGTTGGGCAAGACCCTTAACCCACAATTTATTGGATTGTAAGACTGTATCAGTTTTAAGTCACTCTAGTTAAGAGCTTTGGCTAAATGAAAGAAATCTGAATGTTTTGCACTAACTGCATTGTGTTATGTCCACCTCTGCTTTATTTAATTCAATGCTTCCTCTTGCATGAATTAGTATGGTTGGTAATGGTTGTGTTTGTTTGATATTGTTGAATCGGGGCTGGTTTGAGTTGTATTGAGCTAGATTGAGTTGAGATGTGTTCGTGTGGGTTTGTGTGTACTGGGTTGAGTTTGGTATGAATTGGTTACGTTGGGTTGGACTGCGTTAATTATATGCGAATTCGAGGTGCGTCGATGTGATTTTGTATCCTTTTTTGTATCAACTGCAGGTCAGAGTCCTATCGAGCTGCCCTTCGATTGCCTGGAGCGAATCAGCCGCATGCTCAGCGCCACATACAGCGCAGAAAAGGCATTAGTCAGAACATGGCGTCACCTAGCTGAGAGTTTCGGGTTGAAACGTGATGAAATTGGAGGGATGACGGATGGCATGCAGCTGTTCGACCGAGTCAGCACGGCTGGATACAGCATCCCGGACCTACTGGCACGACTTGTCCAGATAGAGAGGTTGGACGTGGTCGAGGCCCTATGCTTTGATATTTTGGGTGCACCTCCTTCTGGCCAACATCTGGTGATCTCTCAGCATTGCACTAGCATTAGAGAGGACCAAAACCTTGTAAACTAAGAATCTTCAAATGCCTGCCTTAATATTCTCTAACTACTGGCTGAAACTTGCTGTTTTACCAGTATTATTTAAAACTGAAACAGTTTTATTGAAGCAGCAATGACCTGTAATGCCAAGAGATGGCATCGCCCCCTTCTGGCCAATGACAGACAAATCTGAGCATGTCTTTTCCACCACATGAGAACACTACAGATCAGTGGACAAGATGAAGAACGACACCAGATCATTTCTTCTCCAAACTGCTGTGCTGACTGACAGTCTCGTGGCACATTAAAGCATCCTTTTGGATAACGTTTGACTCTTGCTCTGGAAGAGACATATCAGAAATCCCTTTCCCTTGCTACGTGATACTGATAAAGAATTTTGGATAGGCTACATGTTTGCTTTTGGACTATTATGGTTGAGTAAAACATTCTTCATGCATTCTTAGTACTAGAGTTTAATGTGAACTTTGTTGCCAGTGAAACCTTTTTTTCATTGCATTTAAATTACTTCACAGGGACCCAATTTGTGTTAGATTCCCAAAATCAAATTTCACTGGTATTTTACTTTATTTTGAACTCTGAAATGATATTCAAGCATATTGTCAAAGGGACGTTGCTTATTTGTTTAGGCTTTTTACTTTTTATTTAAATTAATTCTGCAGCTCAGAGATAAGGGTCAACTGCTTCAAACGGCAATTCCTGAGCTGAACAGGCAGCATGAAGGTCAGTAGACGAAGTTATGGAACTCTGTGGTCGACTGGCACTTTGTCCAGTTTGTACCACCCCCAAAAACCCCTATCACCTGTGCCACTGAACTGGGGTAAATGGGGGATAAAAAATATATCCTGTCTGTTTTTTTAAGCTCTGTTCAGTGTCCCACTATAGACAGAGAGTGTCTTCATATGCACACTGAAAAAGCCGGTCAATTACAGAGTTTGGAAGTTGCTTGAATAGCTATATTTAATAGCTATATTAAAAACATTTTGATTTATAGGTCATTAATTCCTCTACTACATTTACAAACAGAGGCTGGCTCTAACCTTTGTAAGCCACTAAGCAAGATTTTCACCAGTTATAAAATAATTGTACAGAATAACTTTGCTATTAAATTATTTGAATGTCACAAAATTTACTAATAATATAAGGAACAGTAATTCGAATAAATAAATGTGTATAGGTAATGCAGACAAACGAATACAAGTCACCATAAAGGAAATCCAGATTGCAGTAACAAAAAGTAGCCTAGACCGAAGCAACGATTCAAATAACATGAGCAAAAATGGATTTGACTGAGTAAAATATTTAACGTATATGTATTATATAAGATATTGACAGTCAGAATGACCAGTAAGTCTTGTTTAATATCTAATATACATTATATGATGACAATTCTGGTTAGACTTATGTGAACCCCATTCATAGTGTCTCTAATATATCACACCCTGTTTAGTGAAATGGTATGTAATCTGAAGCATGGTTTCTGACTTTGGATTGGAAGAGAATGTAGTTCAGAATGATCTGTAGAAGCTAAACCCAGAAAGACTTAATTGTTCATTCTCAATACTTTCAAACTTGCTTGATACTTGTTCAGCTGCTTTTAGCTACAAGCTAATGCTTGTAGTAAAAAAATATATAATTACATTAACTGCATGATTTTTATAGCATTAATCATGATTAATTACATTTTTTTGCTTGTTTTTTTATTTGATCCTCACAATTGCCAGAAGGATATCTTTTTAAAGGAAAATATAAATTTTATTAGGTACTTTTACAAGTATCAACATGTGCATGCTGTTAGCGCATTAACTTTTACAGCCCTAGATTAAATGTAGTACAGTTAAACCAGGAGAATGTAAAGATACGGAAATGTAAATGACTTTTGTCAGCATTAGTTGATCAGGAAAATTGTTTCATTACAAGTTGCTTAACTGAAAAAATATATAAAGCTACCTTATCAGTAAATCAGCAGCTTCTCCACGTGCTGTGGCACCACTGTAGATGCTGAGGTTTCTTATTATTAAAGAAGTAAATGAATGTGAAATTGGTAAATAGATTATTTTATTTTTTTTAATGCAGTAATAATTGCTTTCCAATTCCTTTCCACCACTAATTGCCCAAAACGAGTGGATTTATGACTCTTGGTTTAAAGCATGTGAATTCCAGTACCTTATTAGAAAAGGAAAAAGCCTCAACATGAGTGAGGTGTGAACGGCAATAAAAGTGTTAGCAGAAGAGTAAAAATGGGTAATAAGCTTTTAATGACAGTTTTGACCTAATCTGTGTGGAAACCATGTTGTGTGTGACATTTCCATTTTTCTTACCTACCTGTCCATTTATATCATTCTCTAAGTTGTTTGGCGGAACAATAAAGCAGGTCTCTCACAAAAAACTAAATCGGTTTAGCATCAGCCTGTACAGACCGGATCAACTTACCTCATTAACATATTTAACAACTCTAAGTACAAAGAAAGCATCTTACCGAATATGAGTGTATATATAACTTATTATTGTACATATTCATCATGTTAAAACATCAATAAAAGAATTATATACGTTTATTCTGAGGTGTCTTTTCAATTTATTGGTGTGTAAAGATTTCAACGTGACAGCAGTATTTTGATGCCACTGTTTGCCATGGTATGGAAGGGGTTTGGTCAGAGGGGGTTTTGTCAGGGAATATGTGTGTAAAAATATATATTTATATCTGGGAGAGAGATGATGTAGGTGCCGCTTGTGTGTACTTCCACCCATAGCATGACATGGATCTAATGCTTATAAGGAATTCACCGTAATACTGGGGATTATGAGTAATTGACTGAGCAGCGCACAAATATTATAGAGAGGAAAAGGGGAAAGGCAGGGCATAACATAACGACAAGTGCCAACCTGGCATCTTGAGAAGTTGAAGGACCTAAACTAGATTGGTACTGGATTAGGTACTGGACTGTGCGCCAGAAGGTCCAGGGTTCAAATCCCACCTCTGCCAAACAGCCAATGTTGGGTCCTTAAGCAAGACCTTTAACCAACAATTGCTTGGATTGTAAGAGTCGTAATTGCTAAGATGCTCTGGATAAGGGTGTCAGCTAAATGCCTAGATTTAAAATAGAACACGTTCTTAGAGCTTCCCCTCACATAACTAGACAATACGGAATTCAACAAGCAAAGACTGAAACTAAAACTAAGAGCTTCCAAACTCTAATGAATTAATTACTTTGTTGTATTATTTCTTCAGCTTTGAACATCACTATTTCCCCTTTTTTAAATAAATGTTCAGGAGGCACAGTGGCTTCTTACAGAAAGAAGATTCTGGCTTCAATACCAGGTGGAACAGTATGGATCCGTGTCTGTTTTCTCTGGGTACTTTGGCTTCCTCCCGCAGTTTAGAGATATGTGTGTTAGGCTAATTGGTGTCTCTAAAGTTCCCCACTTTCCACATATGTTTGTCTGTCCACCAACCTAAGTAAATGTCAGGGAAGGGCCACACCCAACTGTGACCCTGTCTGAGTTCCAAAGATCCTGTGTGCAGATGGGAAAAACTTTCAGAAGGTCAACGTTCTGATGAAGCACTCCACCAATCTGGGCTACATGGAAGAGTGCCCAGACAGAAGCCTCTTCTCAGTAAAAGACACATTAAGGTTCACCTTCCAACATGACAATGACCCTGTGCAGCCAAAACACCAGAGGTGTGGCCTAGGGGCAACTTTGTTAATGTCCTTGTGTGACTCAGCTAAAACTTTGACTTAAACTCAACCAAGCACCTGTTGCATTTCTATTAATTAAAAAAGTATGTGAATGTACAGGATTCTCATCCTCTTGAGATTCAGTTAATAAACAGACATTCTGACTAAAATTTTCCTTAACCAATAAATGAGCAAGTACACTGCTCACAAAAAGTAGATACTTCGTTGTTATACACTGTGAGCAAACCTGTACAAGGAAAGGAGCACTACTTACAACAGGAAAGGCACATACACTTATGAAAGCCATCTACAGATTGTATGAATAAGCAACAGAAAGTCATACACAAGTCAATTTCAATTCAATTCAATACAATTTCTGCTTCTAAACTCCTACCTCCTGCCACGTGGATCTACAAAGTTGATTGGCTGTTGGGGTGGCCAGCTGTTTACGGCCACAACGTTAAAGACAGATTCTTTTTCCCTATGATTATTTTTTTGTGATTAATAAGACATTGGATGTTGATTGGTTAGATGGTAAAAGTTGCATACCTTTAAATACTGTATCTCCCAAGTCCTCAGAGCAGCAATATGTGAATATACAAATGATTTTAAAACATCATGCCTGTTCATGAATAAATCAAAGCACATTAATGGTGCCTGTGATGAGCAGTCATTTATAAATACATATAACATGATAAGATGGCTGCCTCAGATGTTTGTAGTAAGTGAGTAAAGTTCGATCCAATAAATGTCAGTTTGTGTTCCAGACTATGTGGAGTTTCTATGGGTAAAAATGGGAGCCCGTGAATTACCACGTCACACCTTTCATATAGCAGGGTGTGTGTGGAGTATTCACTGCCACAGACACAATATCAAGATGAAATAACTGATTTTAACGTCATTTAAACTGGCACCAGAGTTTAATTATAGAGTTATAATCTCTTTATCCAGTCTGAGTGAGTTTTATCAGTGGATCACGACACATTTGTGGGATTATGTGAACAATACCCAATATTTCAATGTGTGTCCTATAAATAACAAATAAATCGGTCTTTGAAAACCTTTAACACCATAAAACATTGATCTTGACAAAGAAAACCTAGACACACTGAATTCAGATCCTAAAGGTTTGCAGAACATTTTTTTAAATTGCCCTAATCACAATGAAGCCGTTGGCAATCAGTGTTCCTGGATTTAATTCTTTGGATCACTTATGAATTGCTAATGAGATTAACAGAAAGTATACTGAAGTCATTCCCACCACCGAATCAAGCAGACCTGCCATGTTTCATTCCAGATAATCCACTTTTGCACATTACAGTCTGGGAGGTATATAACAAAATGTTCTACCATTAATTGTCATAAATTAGCAGGTTAAGATCAACTTTAATAAACAAACTTTTAGACGAAATTGCATTCAGGACATGAGTATAACTATGGAATTTGCCTTCCACATTTGCTGCTACAACAACCTTTGTTCTTCTAAGAGTAGATTTTGGAACATGACTGTAAAGTAGGCTTCTGATGTTAGATAATAAACCCTTGCTCACTAGTGGCAGTGCATTTTAAAGGTGTCTAATGGGGGTCAAGGTTCTGTGGAAGTCAGCCAAGTCCCCAATCAAAGCAGTGGCAAACCACTTCTCTATATAGATTTTAAGTACAGCAGGGTAGAAAGTTCATTATAAACATGTCATACTGGGATATTCAGTACAAACCATTCTGCAGTCACTATTTGGGTATAGAAAATCCAGAAATGTATGAATAATACATTATTATAAATGTGTTAGATGGGAGTGATGATGAAGTAGCACAGCTCATTAACTATAAGGAATGTCCACAAACTTTTAACTATATAATCTGAGTCCACACAGAACCCCAAAAGGGTCCGCATGTAAACTACTTTATGACATCATTAACATATGCTTTAAAGATGAACTGATTCCAGCACAATGGAAGGGGGCAATCCTGGAAACTCAAATCTACTACTACACGCATAGAGGATTTCTACGACACGCAAAGACTTTACTGTAGCCTGGATAATATGGGACAATTCATATGTACCCCATACATTTTCGGAGGACTATATGTTTAAATTATATGAGAATCCAGGCTCTATGTTATTGGTGTTTTTATAAAGGCTACATGAGGCATGTGTTGGAATATGCAGCACTTGTTTGGTATATCTCACTGACAAATGCTCAAGAAAAATCAGTAGAGTAACTTAAAAAAAAGAGATTGTACAACCCCAGTTCCAATAAAGCTGGGACATTGTGTAGAACAATAATTAAAAAAGAATAAGTTGATTTGCAAATCCTATTCAAACCATATTCAATTGAATTCACTACAAAGACAAGATATTTAATGTTCAAATGAATAATTTTTATTGTTTTTTGCAAATATTCACTTATTTTGAAACAAAAGACAGTCATTCACAAGCAATGATAGGGCAAGGTTCACCACTTTGTGAACAAATGAGTGAGCAAAAGTCCAACAGTTTAAGAACAACGTTTCTTATCATCCAATTGCAAGGAATTTAGGGATTTAATCATCTACAGTCCGTAATATCATTAACGGATTCAAAGAATCTGAAGAAATCTCTGCAAGTAAGTGGCTGTAACGCTAGCACACAGGTAGCGGACTCAAATGCAGCGTTCAGGCGTTTATTAACAATGGCAGGCAAAACTCGTAGTCGACAGTCCGAGGTCAAACACAGCACAGGCGATCAAAAACCAAGGGAGAAGGCGAGGACGAAGACAGAAAAACAGGCGAAAGTCAAAACGGTAAGTGGCGATAACAATAGTAAACAGGTAAAGTAGAAGTGCGTACTGAACGAGGGAACCAAGTTGCTTAGCAAATTGTGAGTGGCGGTGTGCGGTATAAGAAGGGTGTGTGCTGATGACAGAAAATGAGTTTCAGGTGTGTGCATTAGAAGGCTGGAGAAGGTGTGCGTGTGATAGACCGCGTCTGGTCGCACAAGCAATCCGTGGGTGTGACAATGGCCTTCGATCCCAGGCGGCACTGCATTAAGAACCGGCATCATTCTGTAGCGGATATTAGCACATAGGTTCAGGAACATTTCAGAAAACCATCGTCAGTAAGCACAGTTCCATCATTCCATCTTCCATCAAGTTAAAACTCTACCATGCAAAGCAAAAGCCAGATATCAACAACACCCAGAAACAACCATGGATGCCATGACCTCTGGGCCAAAGAGAAAAAGGACTATCTGGAGTGTTGTTGTCGCAAAATTAAAAGCCAGTATCTCTGATGGTATGGGGGTGTGTTAGGGCCCATGGCATAAGTAACTTGCACATCTGTGAAGGCACCATTAATGCTGAAAGATAAATACAGGTTTTGGAGCAACATATGTTACCATCCAATCAACGTCTTTTTTCAGGGACGTCCCTGTTTATCTCAGCAAGACAATGCCAAGCTACATTCTGCATGTGTTACAGCGTGGCTTTGTAGTAAAAGAGTGCAGGTAAAGTTTATCTGGCCTGCCTGCAGTCCACACCTGTCTCCGATTGAAAATGCGTGGCGCATTATGAAATGAAAAATATGACAACGGAGACCCTGGACTGTTAACCAACTGAATTTGTACATCGACTAAGAGTGGGAAACAATTTAAGCTGCAAAGCTTTAACAATTTGTGTCCTCAGTTCCCAAACACAGAAGAGGAGATGTCATACAGTGGTAAACATGGCCCCTGCGTTACTTTTGTAACGTGTTGCAGGCATCACATTAAAAATGTTTGCAAAAAACAATAAAGTTTATCAGTTTGAACATTATATATCTTGTCTTTGTAGTGTATTCAATTGATTATGGGCTGAAAAGGATTTGCAAATCATCATATTCTGTTTCTATTTATGTTTTATACAATGTCCCAGCTTCATTGGATTTGGGATTGTATAAACATATAATGACACTTTAACAACAGCATTTCAGATCAGAAACAAAAAGGATAGTAGTTTATTTAATTTTGTGGTTCTGTTGAATGCATGCAGTTTTCAAGGAAGACAAAATGCAGATACACTCATCCATCACTACAACCCCTGGCAAAAAGTATGGAATCACCAGTCTAGGATGAGCATCATTCAGACATTTCATTCTGTAAAACAGACTCAGATCAAAAACATGATACAATAATAAGGTCATTCCAAAGTGCAACTTGTTGGCTTTCAGAAACATTCAAAGAAATGAAGAGAAAACATTGTGGAAGTCACTCCATGGAATATGGAATATGGAATCACTCAATTCTGAGGAAAAAAAAAAGTATGGAATCACTCAAATTGGAGGTAGAAAATAAGGACACACCAAGTCAATTTCCTTTCCCTAAATGGACACCTGCCTCAGATTAGATCTGCTCGTGAGTCTGCAGTTAAAAACACCTGCAGTCATGACACTTTGGAGGGCTGCTGGATGAAGTGGAGTGGCAAGAACCATGGCTCCAACAAGAGAAATGTCTCTTGAAACAAAAGAGAGGATTGTGAAACTTCTTGAAGAAGGTAACTCTTCACGCATGGTTGCTAAAGATGTGGGCTGTTCACAGTCAGCTGTATCCAAGATATGGACCAAATACAAACAGCATGGAATGGTTGTTAAAGCCAAGTGTACTGGTAGACCAAG
>JAYJMA010043731.1:0-11201 GCA_036873895.1 Parotocinclus cabessadecuia
TCAGTCTGTTGTTAGCTTACATTATGTACAGGGCGGCTTGGTGGGTAGCATCACCTCTTCACAGCAAGAATGTCCTGGGTTCAATCCCAGAGTGGAATGGCCTGGGTCCTTTCTGTGTGGGTTTACTTCGGGTACTTTAGTTTTCTCCCAAAGTCCAAAGACATGCGTGTTAGGTTAAGTGATTACACTAAATTGGCATTGACTGGAGTGTATATATGTAACTAGTCTTGGTATAACCTTGTGTGCGTCACTGAAATGGCCAATGATGCCGATAGCAGCATTAAGTAAAACCAAACCAACAAACAAACGTGATGCACAGCCTCCACTGTTTGTATCGTATTGCTACTTTATTAGGAACTTGCTCGTGTTTAAATGCTATACTACATGTAGATAATAGTTTCATACCAGCATTAGTCTCGGCTTACAGTTCCGTTTTATTTTAAAGCTGTTTACTTTCCTAGTATGTGCAGACTGATGCTCCTTCCAGCAAGTCTCTCTCCGGACTGGTCATCCAGCTTCTACAGTTTCAGGAGGATACATTTGGCCGCAAAGCAAGCAACCCTGGCCTTACGAAACTGCCAGTGAGTCACTGCCCTGTGTCTCCCCTACAGTGGTCAAGTTGTCTTTTCTCAGATCCCCACACTGTAATTTTTTTTATCTTTGTTCTTCTTTCCGCAGGCAAAGTGTTTTTTGGACATGAAGCCTGGTGGTGCTCTTTGTCATGTCCTTGGCTCTGTGTACAAGTTTAAGACAGAACAGGGTTGGTGAGTATTCTGACCTCATATTACAATGCGTTTACACACTCACTGATCACTTTATTAAGGACACTGTACTCATACAGACTAGTGCCTCCCTTTGCTCTCAAAGAAGCCCAGGTCTTCATGGTATGGATTTAACAAAGTTGTTGAATATATTTGTGATTCTGATCCATGTTAACACGATTGCATTTTCAGGTGCACTTTCATGCTGCAGATCTTCTGTTCTACCATTTTATTGGATTCAGATCCTGTGAATAAGAAGGATACAAAGAACATTGAACTCAATTCAGTATCATGTTTATGAAACCTGTTTGAGATGACTTTTGCTGTGTGACAGGGTACATCATTATGCTGGAAGAAACCATTTGACTCAGTTAAACCATTGAAGCTGTGCACATAGTCAGCACCAATTGTCAAGTAGGCTTCATTTAAGCGATGATTAATTGGTATTAATAGTCCAAAGTGAACATATCAAATATTCCCCACACCATTCCATGACTCCCACTTGTCTGGACTGTAGGCCCATGTATTCATGCTGTTTGCATCCAATTCAAGCCCTGCTATTTTTTTGTCTCAGCAGAAATAAAGATTTATGAGACCATTCTAAAATGTCCAGTTTTGGCAAAGCTATGCTCTCTGCCGCCATATCTATCTGTTCTTGACAGAAGCGTAGACAGAAGTGGAACCCAATGTGGTCTTGCAGTGCTGTTTTATTCCATCTGCCTCCAGTTTAAATGTTATGCATCCTAAGAGTGCGCAGTGTTGCCATTGCCTTTCTGTCAGTTTGAACCAGTCCACCAGATCCCCAATGGTCACTCTCATCAACGAGGCTTTTCATCTGCTAAACCTCTGCTCGCTGTATTCCACCAAAGAGAAGAGAGAAACTTTCCAGAATTTCCAGAAAGTCTTAACCACAAAGTTACTCTGCTGGTTCATACTCAAAAATCACTGGTGATCCCTTTAATTTGAACACCCATATTCGGAAAGCAGGATATACCCAGGAAAAAACAACATATGACCTTATTGTAAAATCATGGGTTTAGTCAGTAGGGCCCCAAACTTGGACTGAATTTGTAGTTTTCCATTACAGGCGCCGATTTGACCTGCAGAACCCATCCAGAGTGGATCGAAACAAAGAGATGTTTGTCAGTGTGGAGAAAACCCTTATACAGGTACCAAATTATGTGTTAAAAGAGGGACGTATGAGAAGTATAACAATGTTGTGCATATATTAATGATATTGATTGCAGTTTCGTAATGTGTTTAGAATAACCTGCTTAGCAGGCCTGTTGTGTATTTATCATCTGAGCTGGAGCAGAAGCAGGCCAGCATACTCAAAGACATCATATCACGTCATCAGGTAAGGAGGTCGTTAACATGACTTTGCACTTTGTAAAGCACATTGAATTACTCCGTGTATGAATGGTACTATACAAATAAACTTAACTTAACTTGCCTTGCCTAACCTGAAGAGAGAACATAATGTTAATCTTACTTTTGTTTGGGTTAAGCTTTTGTCATAGTGACATTGTAGTCTTTCTTTCTCAGGGTTCAGTTACAGAAGATCGCTTACAAGCCACGCATCAAGTCTGCCCTACACCTGGCTCAGCAGATGAAGGTTTGAGCAATGTAGGAAATGTGTGTATTTGGCTTGAGTAGCATATATAAACAGCTGCTTGATGTGCCTGGATGCTTTTTTTTTTCCAGAAGAGTGGTTCAGACCTGTCAGGCAGCTTGATCAGAAAGTGATGGTGCACTGGGGCATGTACCCAGACAGGTGAGCATGAATTTCCCATAGCAACAGCGTGCATTGTAATGGAATTGTGTTGTCTTTAAGAGGAACACACACAATTAAGTAGTTCTTAAGTACGTCTGCTTCTCTTAAAAAGAACAACACACATGGTTTTTAATGGTAGTTTTTAGACACAATCAGCTGTTTTATTACAGACACTGCAGACTGTACTCACCAAGCAATTTATTTAAGAACAGCATGTTAATACTCAGTAGGGTTTAACTGTGTTCTCAAAACAACCTCCATTCTTTGTGGCATGATGCTCCATTAGGTTCCTTTGATCCATTCCTTTGTTCCAGATTTGTCAGGTGCACATTCTGAAAATCTCTCGTTCTATTACATCTCAAAGGCATCTTGGATTCAGATCAGTTTTTTTAATAAACAGCACAATGCTAACATGCTAGTAATAAGCAAGCTTAGTCTATAGAATAATTGTATTCCTTGATTGACACCACATCACTTCTCCCTTACTAATACTGCACTATACTGGAAGAGATTTGAATTGAATTGTGAATAGATGTTAATGAAAGCTGTGTGTTTTTCACGTGTGGCCGTGAAAAACACCGCCATCTATGACCGGCACAGAATCGGTTATATGAGATTGATTGACAGATTACCGGTTGCTGTCGATCTTAATGAAAACTGATTGATCGGTGGATCTCTAATATGTACAGTATTTTAGGTGCTACTTTGTCTCTTAGATTCCCCTAGTGTGTGCGCGCATGCCTTTTGCCCTATGCCACTGGTTAGGCACTGACTCTCCCTCGACCCTGTCCAGGATCAAGCAGAAAAGATAGTGAATGAATGAATGAATGAAATAAAAGGTTAATTAAGTGTTATCTTATGTATTTTTTATCTGTTTTAACTGGTTTTAAACAGTTATGAAGTTCCTTACAAGTAAGATGTCTGTCACAATGGCTATGTGTAGCACTAGTGTTTTTAGCAGGCACCCATATCCAGAGAGACACATCATAGAGTATTACAGTACAAGCTATTGTGGGTTTAGGACCTGGTTTAAGGACCAAAAGTGGCAGCTTGGCAGAGATGCAAGTTGAACCCTAGACCATATGTTCTACAGTTCTACAGTACCTCTGAGAGCTAAACCACCACTGTGTACTGTCAGCAAAAATGGGATGGACACCTGTTTATCCAATAAGATTTCATGTCACCGCATATTAAATGTTTGTTTTGTGAAACAGTTACAACTGTTACTGTATTTGCTATCTATTTGATCTATGAGAGTGAATATTGACTTTTATATTACATTTAATGTTATTTATTTTATTATTATTAATACACTGCTCACAAAAATTATGGGTTATTTCATTATGTTAAATTAGTGAAATTCTATCCCTAAAGCATATTCATGTATTAGAATAGCCAATGCAGCAACTGCCCTTTTAATATATAGGCATTTGTTATATGTATGTGTTTGACATACCTTTCTAAATAAATAGATTCTTATCCACGTCTGTTTTAGTTATGACACATGCCTGTCAGCCAGCGATGTCAAAGCCGAGGTAGAGGAAGTGCCCTCTCCAGATCAATTGTGGAAGGTAGCTGGTGTGCCATTATGGATGTGGAATGTGTAATTGTGTATATATGTGACTAATGTGTGTATTTTCTGAATTGCTATCAGTAACAACTGGCTATAATAACTCCTGTATGTTCCATTAAATAATATTTATTTAAAAAAAAAGTCAAAAGCATTTTCAGTTTACAGGTGATTTAATGTATTCTCAATTCCTTTCAGGTGCATGCTAAATGGGTTCTAGACACAGATGTTTTTAACGAATGGATGAACGAGGAAGACTACGAAGTGGATGACAGCAAACGGAACATCATCTGCCAGCGACGCATCTATTTGCGTGATGAGGAGGTAGAGCGCCATCTTCCCTTCTCTTTATCACGTGGTGCTTCTCAGTCTTTTCAGTCATTCTCTTACGTGTCCTGTTTTTCTTTTTGATAAACCGAAATGCATCGGGGAAGAAGAGGAGGCGCTCCCCCTCACCATCCTCTTCTGAGCCAAGAAAAAAAGGGAGCAAAAAAGGGTAATGCTTCATTTCTTTCTAATTACCTGTGGCACAATTGTTTTTTGTTTTTTTTTGTTTTGTTCTACCGTGCAGATTTGTTGTGTTTTCTAATACTGCTCGGAATACTGGAATAATTGTAATGATTGGAATCCTTGTTTTTGTGACATACAGAAGGCCCTGTAACTTTTGTATCTTCCAGCGAGGCAAAACTTGGGAACACAAACAAGCTGTTCTCTTTTCAGATGCTCTGCTCATGATTTGATTCACATTAATGAGTTCACAATTTGATTTTCTCACGATTTATTAATTTTACATTCAGTCAAAGGTTGTTTTTTTTAGTGTACATTTCTTGTGTATGTTTTTAAACAAAAAACTTTAGTCTCCTGCATTTCAAAGACTCTTAATAAGTAGAAATCTGAGAATGGGACCTTCTTATCATGCCTAGTTTGTCAAACACATTTTTATATCAATTGTGTGTGAAATGCACTATATAAACATCTTTAAACATCCCAATTCTCTACACTTTCCATAATGACCCCATTACCCCATGATGTGAATGATGTGAAGATATGCCGTATATGACGTTTGATTGCACCTTCTGGTGTTGAAAGAATGCTGCGACAACATTAGAGGTGCATAAAGAAAACACACTTGATATCTCCGTGCTCTCATTGTGACATTACCACAACGCAAACAGTGACATTTTTACGTTATCAATAATACACTGCTCACAAAAATTAGGGGATATTTCAAAATGAATATGAAGCTATTAAAAAAGAGGCATTCGATTTTATTATTATCATTATCATTCAACAAGAACAACAGAGAAGCAAATAAAGTCAAAGGAAGTTGTCTTGATTACGCAAATGAGATACAAACTCAATTATGGTGATTGAGTAGCAAGTGACATATTCATGGGGGTGAACAGAAGCTTGTTAAACTTATTGAGAGTGACACACATTGACTGTTCAGTAGTGTATCGTCACCCAAGACTAACCAAACACAACTGACTGTAAATATAGCTGCAAGTGAATTGTTCCTTTGTTTTTATTTCAGATTCAGACAACTTTACTCATCCCCTAGGGACAATTTTCCAATCATATTTTATACATAATTTGCAGATCTTATAAAAGGCGAGGCCAACAGGAGGAGGTTGAACCTGAGGAAGATCTGACTAAAGACATGGAGGATCCAACACCTGTACCTAACATGGAAGAGGTCAAACTGCCTAAGAATGGTGTGTCCCCGCTATGTTTTGGTGACCTCCTTTATCACTCTTTAATTTGAATGTTTTGTAGTCTGTACTCTCTGTGTTGCAATATGGGTATTCAATTTTATTTTTCTCTTATGTCCTGTGCTATATAATTATTGCCCTTCTTATACATCTTTTTTTACTGGTAACAGTAAACCTGAAGAAAGACAGTGAGAACACACCAGTGAAAGGAGGAATCATGGCTGATTTGGGTAGGTTTGTTTGTTTATGGTAATTTATGTGTTGATCTTTAGTTTGTTTTTGTAATCTTAATTTTTTCTTTTAAATAGATGATCAGGAAGATGAATTCCTGTCTGGAATTAGGGTAAGTCCTCGACTTGATCAAATTTGTAGCAGCATGTGGGGGTGGGCTTTGAGCAGACCCTTCTCTTCTGTTTTTTCACTATTCTTTATTCTGAGCACGTGTTCATGACAGTTCCACGTCTCACCCCCGCGCTGACTGATGTAGGTTTGATCATACTTGTGTTTAAAAGACCTATGTAAATTACTTTTGACTTGAATGTTTACAGGATGAAGAGGAAGGTAGAGAGTTTGGGCGTGGTATGGAAGGTGAGGAGAGTGCCACAGAGCAGACTCACCACATCATTATACCAAGCTATGCCTCTTGGTTTGACTACAACTGGTAAGTCTATATTGAAAGCTGTCCAAACTAATCCCACACACTAACTAACGCGTTACTAAAAGCAGGAAGGTATATAAATTATTCTTACAATGTCTACAGTCATGACGATAACTGATGAAGTATACACATGCATATATATATATATATATACGCATAGCTCACGCACACGCGTATATATATGTGTGTGTGTGTGTGTGTGTGTGTGTGTGTGTGTGTGTGTGTGTATATGTGTATATATATATATATATATATATATATACACGCAATGATTTTATTGATTAAAGTCTAAATACAAACAAATAGCCGCAAGTGGGGGCAAAAAAAAAAAACCCCACAGTTTTCAAAATGTAGTAACTTGTATGTGTAACTTTTATCCAGATGGAAACCAACATTTATTTAATGTACACTGCTTAGAAAAATATGGGAATATTTCAAAATAAGTACTAAAAGGATTCCACAAGAACTGCTAGACAATCCGATCCTGCCCTGTCACTGTCAGTGCATTTTGGCAGTCTTGGGTGATCATACTCCCTACTGAACAGGCAATGTGTTGCACTCTCATCCAACTTAACATGCTTTTGTTCACCCCCATGAATATATCACTTGTTACTCATCATGATAATTGAGTTTGCCTCTCATCTGCTTAATCAAATGACTTTTAATTGGCTTCATATTTATTTTGAAATATCCCCATATTTTATGAGCAGTATATCATTACAGCCTATAACAATAATTTTATAGTAGACTTCATTGTTGTCTCCATGACTGCAAGCATCCCATGTCTTGCAGCTTAAAACCAAACCCACATTGTCACCCCTCCATCATCATGCTTGACAGTTGGTATGAGGTGTTTGTGGTGACGCACGGTTACCCATTGTAAGATGGGTATTGCCTGCACATAGCCCTCTAATTTATAGTACCATCAATACAGTTTCTCTCCCAGAATAAGGAATACTATTCATACAAAGTTTTGTTTTTCATAAGAGTGTTATTTACTTGGTTCCAGAAATGTCTGGGCCTATTGTAATGGTTTAGTGGTAATATTGACGTCTATGCATGTGGCACTGAGGTGGGAATAGGATTATTGTAGATGTATCTCTTCTGTGTTTTGTACAGTATTCATCGAATAGAGAGGAGAGCGCTGCCTGAATTCTTCAATGGAAAGAACAAATCTAAATCACCTGAGATGTGAGTCATTTTTACAGACTTCTGTACAAGGCTACTCCTCCTTAAGCCGTATAATACGTTTACACTCTGCTGCACTGACGTTAATATTTGCAGATTTTTGGCGTATCGTAACTTCATGATCGATACGTACCGGCTGAACCCTCAGGAGTACCTGACCTCCACCTCTTGCAGGCGTAACCTTACAGGAGACGTGTGTGCCCTTATGAGGTCAGCAAGTGTGTTGCCTTTGTTTTTTAACATTATGATCAGGTAAGTGTTCAGTGCATCGGTGTCGGTGAACTGTTTGTGTTGGCTGTGTGCATGTGCAGGGTTCATGCTTTCCTGGAGCAGTGGGGTCTGATTAATTACCAGGTGGATGCCGAGAGCAGACCACTTCCTATGGGTCCTCCACCCACACCTCACTTTAATGTTCTCACCGATAGCCCCTCAGCGCTTGTTCCATTGCAGCACAGACCATTACAGGTAGATAGGTGGCACATGGGGGACGGGGAGTGGGTTGTGGTTGTAACAGCTTGTAGGTTTCTAAGTGTCTATATCTTTCTGCAGGTTTCAGCTTCGCAGCATATGCTCCATTTTCCAGAGAAGAGCAGAGAAAAACCTTCAGACCTGCAGAACTTTGGTCTACGAATTGATATTTATGCAAAGAAGCATCCAAAGGTCTAGTGTTTTTGTTAAATGGTTGGCTACCCATATGCCACTTGCTTAGCTATCAGAGCTGTCCATGGTGCTGAAGCCATTTTTGGTGAACAACTGTTCTGTTTGTTACACACTAGGCCAAAGGTGCAAACGCAGGACGAGAGTGGACAGAACAAGAGACGCTGTTGCTTCTCGAGGTGGGCTCAAAAATCAAGCCTTGTTTGTAGTTTTACATTCTGGCTATTCAAAGTATATTTTAAAGATGGGACCTTCATATTTTTTCTGCCAGGCATTGGAGATGTATAAAGATGACTGGAATAAAGTCTCAGAGCATGTGGGTAGTCGTACGCAAGATGAGTGTATCCTACACTTTCTGCGGTTGCCCATAGAGGACCCTTACCTGGAGAACTCTGAAGCTTCTTTGGGGCCACTTGCCTACCAGCCAGTTCCCTTTAGCCAGTCGGGAAACCCTGTCATGAGCACTGTGGCTTTTCTTGCGTCAGTGGTGGACCCCAGAGTCGCATCTGCTGCAGCCAAGGCTGCCCTAGGTATGCATGTGCGTGCCTGTGTGTGTGTACAGTTTGTACAAGTAGCAAATATAACTAACTTGAGCTTAAGTGTTGCAACAAACATTTTGGTTTAAGATCTAAAATATTAATACAGTGGAGAGGTCAGCACGGTGGGTAGCACCGCTGCCTCACAGCAAGAAGGTGCTGGGTTCAATCAGGGTGCACTATATAGGCAAACGTTTATGGACCCATGGAGTTTGGTGCCCAAGTTTACTTCTACAACAGTCTTTGTTTTTCTAAAATAGATTTCCACTAGATTTTGGGACAGGACTCTGAAGTCAGCTTTTGTAAAAAAAAATTGCCAAACCAGTACACTAAGGACTAAGAACTGTTTACGTAGAGCAGTGAAGAAAGTTGATGAACTGACATGTTGGAAGTGGAAACCAATAAACATGTCCTGTTGAGCATAATCCATGCAACCTGTGGTACCGCTACTGTTCTGTGGAGAATCCAATAATCTCTGCTTTTTATTATCAAAGTGTTTACAAGTGAGTGTTGCTGAAATAGCTCAATAATTAGAAGGGTTGTCCACAAACTTTTGCCTATATAATAGTCTATGTTCACTGTAGTTTCTGTGGGTAGCAGCACTGTCTATTTTGTGTTCAGGAGAATATCAAAAGTAGTACAGAGACATGCTTCTATTTGTTTAGAAGTCACTTAATACTGAAACATGGGTGTGCTTGTAAGCATGTGCGTTGGTTGACTGTTTTGCTCCGCCATGAATTTTTTTTTTTTTTTTTTTTTTTTTAACCAGTTAACTTTTAAAATCAATATTATAAATGATTTAATGGCTTTTGTTTACAACCTTCAGTTTTAAGACTAGTAGGTTTAGTTTAATTTTCTTCATCACAGTTAGGCCCCCTCTTAACAGACTTGTAAACATACCATTTGTAAAGTACATTGAAAGTAAAAAGTACATTTGTGAAATCAATGAATATTTTTTTTATTGTTTCCATAGTGATAACATCTTCCAAATGCCTACATGAACTATATCAGATTACGTTAATCTGTGTGTCTCCTTTTTTGTTCTCAGAGGAGTTCTCTCGTGCGAGAGACCATACTGCTCCCGAGCTGCTCAACCCCTCCATCCTCAAAATGCATGAGCCTGGGCAGAGTATAGCACTCGATTCCACTTTTGGTCTTCAGTCGCATCACATCACAGGCTCTGAGTCGGACCAAATAGAAAAGAGTGGTAATTTTTTAAAACCATTTGTTGTAGCAGGTTGGTAATCAGAAAGTGTGCTAGGGGTTTATAACAGAAATTCAACTGCAATCAAGACTGTACTACAATAAAATAGCCAGCAGATGTCAGCATCGGACTCACCTTGTCTCACACAGTGAAACTACAAGTAAGAATGATTAAATATTTTGACTTTGAATTGTATTGTGTTTTTCTAGATGGGACCACATTGGAGAAGTTGGAGTTTGATGCAGGAAAGCCTGAAAAGGTGTGACAGTACAATTTCCCTTCTAGAGATATGAGGCCTTTAAAGATTATCAGTTGTGTGTTAGACTTGTTTCTCTTTTTAGTCATAGTAATAACCATTTCTCATCTCCCAAATATTAGCAAATGGGGGAAAACGGCACAAGTGATGGAGACCAAATAAAGAATGAAGAAAAGGATGAGACTGAAGTTGAAAAGGGAGATGAGAACAAAGCAGGTTTGTGTTTAGCAAAACTGCAGATCCCCTGACACAATTCATCTTGCACAAAGATGTGCATGCCAAATAAGGCTAAATGGTAAGCATCATTCTTGTTAACTCCCTCTCACTCTCTGTTTTGAATATGCAATTTCTGTGTGGTAAAGATGAAAGGATGATGGTGGTCCAGATGCAGGGGGAAGATGAGGAGCCCAAAAGGAGAGGAGAGCTCGACTTGGTTGAAGCGACTATAGCCACAGCAGCTGCTGCTGCACTGGCCTCTGCTGCGACCAAAGCCAAAGTGAGCCACAAGTTTACTGCATGACTGTCTTCATTTCTTGACTAGTACAGCCTTGGTTGCGAGTCACCAATTTCTATTATATAATAATTGAAATGTGTGTCAAAGAGTGCAAGTGTTTTTCTAAACTGAGTGCTCACCAGGTGGGGCATGTGAGGGGAAAATCTTGCAAAATGTTTTAAATACAAATGAGAACGTAATTCACCCTCCACTCTCAGTTCATTTTGAGCAGAGAGACACTTCCCAGGAGAAGCATTAGCTAAGCAAATATAATTCTTATACAGTCATATGAAAAAGTTTGGGCACCCCTTTAATCTTAATCATTTTTAGTTCTAAATATTTGGGTGTTTGCAACAGCCATTTCAGTTTGAGATATCTAATAACTGATGGAC
>JAYJMA010043741.1:0-11201 GCA_036873895.1 Parotocinclus cabessadecuia
TGACTTTAGTGACATTGTGTGTGTGTGTGTGTTTGTGTGTGTGTGAGAGAGAGAGAGAGAGAAACTTTTAGCTGGTTTAACCTGCATTATTTGTGTGTCCTCATGCTAATTAGTTAAAGCAAAGAGCACTACAGTTGTTTGGGCAGTCACTCCAACCTGATTTCGTATATACAGGGCATATTGACTAAACATTACTGAACCACTAAAGCTTTTCTGATCTGAATTCCATTTAAATACAAGAAAATCTTTATAGCAAACATTTACCTGGTAGTGTTTTTGCCCAAATAGGCAAAACTGGTCATGCAGAGCAGAAAAGCAAATCTGAACTAAGCAGCCATTCAGCTGTCACCTAGGACAGTGATATGATTATCTGATTATACCTTATCAAACTCTAGCTCTGTACCGTAAAGTGTGTTGTCTGCTTTTAAGACTTTTGCACAGCAAGGTCCTAAATTATTAAATCTTAAGTACATATTAGACCGAATACACTGCTCACAAAAATTAGGGGATATTTCGTTAGGGGATATTTCATTTTGAAATAATCCCTAAGTTTTGTGAGCAGTATAGTTACACCTAAACGTGATAGTCTTTAGTACTACAAAATTGCTTATACAGTCATGGCCAAAATTGTTAGCATCCGTGAATTTGTTCCAAGTATTTGTCCCAGAAATGTATTGCAATTATACGTTTTGTTATAAGCATGTTTATTTCCTTTGTGTATATTGGAACAACAACAAAAAAAGTCAAACGTAATATTATTTCATGCAAAAATTCTTGACAATCAGCTTAATATTTGGTTGCATACCCTTTTGAAATAATAACTGATATCAATCGCTTCCTATAACCATCAACAAGCTTCTTGCTTCACAATTGGAATTTTGGACCACTCTTCGTTTGCAAAATGCTCCAAGATCTCTCATCTTTGAAGGGTGCCTTCTCCCAATGGCAATTGTAAGATCTCTCCACAGGTGCCCACAGGACTCATTGCTGTACACCTGTATGTTTGGGGCCATTGCCCTGCTGGAAGACCCATGACATAGGATGCAAACCCATATTTCTGACACTGTGCATTACATTGTGACCCAAAATCCTTTGTTATTCTTCAGATTTCATGATGCCTTGCACCCTGTGTCAGAGGCAGCAAAACAACCCCACAACATCTTTGCACCTACACAATATTTAACTGTAGGTACTGTGTTCTCTTCTTTATAGGCCTCATATATTATTCTCTGGGTGCTCTGATTTCATCCCACAGTTAGTGGTTAGGTCCCCACAACCCTAAACTGGATTAAGCAGGTATAGAAAATGAATCAATGAATGAACCATCACCTCTGTGGTTCAATTGCTGTGTTTATTTTGCAAGAACAGAGCTGATTCACTACAATAAGATTTGTTAGTGCAGAGAAAATGGCAAATGGTGCACACCACGGGACCTAAGAGATGTTTCAGAAATGTTATGACTGAGAAATGTGCGGCTCTAGGCAAGTGTTTGGGTCATAAAAGAGCAGACTGGAGATAAATGTTCACTGTTCAGGACTTTTCCTCTGAAGAACTTCACATTACAATCACTCTCTGTAGTACAACATACAATGCTGGAGCTTGAGGCTTAAACAGAGTAACAGAGTTCAGTCTATGTCATCTTCACAATAACCTTCTAAACGTTCACAATCATTCCTACAGCGCTGATGTACACGAACGCACGAAAAGCACTGCGTGGCTAGACATCACCTTATAGTATTACTTATTCAATTAATATTCAATATTAATCTATTTAATTTCATACCCACTTAATACATTTGACATAATGATCACTGTAGCTAATTAATGCTATACGTTCTACTAAGGTTTTTCAAAAGGAAGTAAACAATGTCAGAGCTTTCTATAAATGTGGGAACATTTGGAAATGGAAGTGATTGTTCAGGAAGGATTTCAAAGGAATTGCTCATCACTTCTTCCAACAGAAATTAAGCAGTCACAATCCTATGAATCCTATGATACGAGTCCCTCAGGAACTGAATGAAGCTGCCACTACTAGTTCAGTTTTACACTACAATATCTGTTATCACAACGCCCTTTTCTGTCTTCAGATCTGCAACTTCTCAATCATTCACAAGCTACACCATGTTGTAAGAATTGTAGAGAAAAACAGTGGATGTCGGCTATCCCCTTTCTCAGATCTTTATTCATCCAGATAAAAACATGGCCATCCTACAAACCCGTTTCTTGCAGCATTATCCCTGCAGAGCCCAAATATGCTACACCTCCTGACAGATGACCTCCTGACATAACGTTTATATAGGCTTTATATTAATTTCTGTATTATTTCTCTTTTAGTAGTTATGATGATTTTTGTTCTCCTTTGTATATGTGGTGCAACACCAAGAACAACTCCTTTACTCTGTATGTTGTAAATACGTTTATTCATTCATTCAGAATTAATCAATTTTAAATGTTTCAATTAAAATAGTTTTTTTCACAAACTCAGCTTTTTACTCAGACTGGAATACAGATTTTATTATTTGCAATCAAAACATTTTATTTTATATACTTTTACTGTATTGAACTAGTGGTCTCAGACTTTTCTCTGATGTGTTCCGACAAATCCAGCATGAGCATTATCGTATCATATTTATCGTAAACTGAGGAGTTTAAAACATGCTGTGTATATCATAGTGTAACCTTAAACATGCTTAAACATGACCAATACCTTTCCTCACTACATTACACAAAACCTCAGTTTAAGAACAACGTTTCTCATCGTGCACTTGCAAGGAATTTAAGGATTTCCTCAACTACAGTCCATAATATCATCTAAATATTCAGAGAAGCTTCTGCAAGTAAGCAGCAAGGCCGAAAACCAACACTAAATGCCTGTGAGCCTCGACAATCTGTAATGGATATCACCACATGGGCTCAGGAACACGTCAGAAAACCATAATCAGTGAACACAGTGCAAGTTAAAACTCTACCATGCAAAGCAAAAGCCATACATCAACAACACCCAGAAACACAGCAGACTTCTCTGTATCCATCTGAAATGGACTAACGCAAAGTAAAAGTTTCTGCAAATCATGGACAAATAATGGACAAATCATGGACTAATCCTGTGGGCTGTGGTAGCCTAGTGATTAAGGTACTGGTCTAGGGTTCAAATCCCCCTTCTGCCAAGCTGCCATAGTTGGGTCCTTGAGCCAGGCCCTTAACCCACAATTTCTTGAATTGTAAGACTGTATAAGTTGTAAGTCGCTCTGGATAAGGGCGTCTGCTAAATGCTGTAAATGTAAATGGACATTGAGCAAAAGGAATTTCCCGATTTTTATTAGCTCAAAGTTCAAAATCTCCAACATGTCTTTGATGGTATGGGGGTGTGTTAGTGCCCATGGCATGGGTAACTTACACATCTGTGAAGGCACCGTTAATTCTGAAAGGCACGTACAGGTTTTGGAGCAACATATGCTACCATCCAAGCAACGTCATTTTCAGGGAAGAGCTGCGTTTACGTCCCAGTCAGGGCACTTTCTGTGAGGTTTCACTGTTCACCTTATGCTTTGTGGGCTTTCGCCAGGTACACCTGTTTCCTCCCACATTCCAAAGACATGTGTTTAGCCAGCTGGCATCTTTAAGGTGCCCTGAAGTTTATCTGCATGTTTGATGTGATGGTGTGGTGCCCTGTCTAGGGTTGGCCAAAACCTTGTGTGCTGCTGGATAGGCCCAAAGACTATAAAAACAGGTATAGAGAATGAATGAACATTTTATTTTTCATTTAGTCATTTTACATATGCTTTTTCTTTATATACCAATTTTATATTGCACAACTTTTCATATGACTAATTGTAAATATTTAATATAATTAGTTTTTAAATAATAAAAATAAGAAACCATGAACATAATATATTTTCATATATATAGGGAAGATATAGCGTTGTTGTGTGGTAGTACCACGTTTTTCATTTGCCACACTGTAAACATGCATGTATACACTTTTTGTTCTATTGTCCAGATGTAAATAGACAGCAGGTAAGAGTAATTGTAATGTTTATCTGAAGTAATGTAAATTTCTTGGATAAGGGTAAGGAATAAGGTTAAAAACTGCTGGAGTATGACCTGCAATGTTTGTGATGTCACACTGCAGCTGCTTTTCTGAACAGATGGTGAATTTAACACACACAGGCAACATCTGTAGTCATGAGCTCTGGTTTGCAATGAACTCTACCAAGCAAGTTTGGAGGAGATAAGTAAATGCACACAGTCAGAATCATTATCACTCTTTTCAATTGATAACTGCTGAAAAACCAGACAAAGAAATGTCTGGCCACCCCAGTTAATAGGACATGTTTTTTTTGTGGGACATCCTTAAAAATTAAATACATGACATAAAACAACCTATACATTTTAAAACAGCAGAAAAAAGCAACTTGAAGTGTAAAAATGTTTGCACACCTTCTTTGTAATTTGTTCTATAACAGCTGAAGCGGTCTCTAAATACACACACCAGTCTCATTTTGGGTCTAAACTTGGAGTTTGTAAAGCTGCTACTGAAACACACTGAAAAACACTCATTGTCTAAATGCAATTTAATAGCAACTTTGAGCTATTTATTCTCACTCTACCTTGCTCAGACCCATCTTTTATATCAGGTTTTTTTCCACACTTCTCTGATGCTTATCCTCGGAAAACACTTATTGCTGGTGCAAGTGTGTCCTTAAAGGGATGGCAGACCTGTGTATGACTCACTATTGGAGCTCTGATGGGAAAGTGACTTCCCTCAGACACAACCAATCATGTCCGCGTAGGACACCCGACCTGGCACAGAGACACTGCCAAGACTTGAATCTGGGTCCCTGCCATGGAGGACTAGTGTCTTAGACCTCAAACACCTCATGATCTATAAACATGCCAACAGGTAACATCTGCATTACATTCTGTGAAACAGGACATTGACCAAAATGGACACTGACCATATATTACCATAGTCCCATAGTAGTTTAGATGCTAAGTTTTATTTTAAACAATCTTAATTAAAACAATACTGTACAGTACAGTAATTGTTATATTTATATATTTTATAAAACTTAAAACTCTCCAAAAACTTTAGTGGAATGATAGCATTAATCTTTCTGACTTTTCAAGATGGCGATTCTCTTTCCTCTCAGTTTTTTGTCATTCAGATGTGAAAAAGAACAGATGATTTAGCTGTTTATTTCCTATTATATTGCAATTCTTAAGACCATGGCCTCTAGAGCAAACAGGCATTGATTTGATGGACGTTACATGACACACAGGCGGCACTGTGACTCGGTGGGTAGCACTGTCTGGTTCTTTCTGTGTGGGACTCGGTTCTGTTCTGTGTCCTCATGGGTTTACTCCAGGTACACCAGTTACCTCCCACAGACCAAAGACATGCCTTAGATTAACTTATTATGCTAAAAGTGTCTCTGGTGTGTGAGTGCATGTATGAGTGTATGAGTTAATGTGTCCCACAAGGAGTTATATATGAGATAATATGCCCTACAATGTGCACCGGTTCTCCCTCGACTCCTACCAGAATTAAACAAATAAGATAACGAATGTATAAACAGTACCTACCTGTATACATTAACCCTCATAATTTAGACTTCTGGAACACACCCCCAGTGTTAGTGTGTAATGAAGAGCAGTGAGCACCTCATAATGCATAAATAAGCATAATGAGATGTATTAGGATCAAATTATGTCTTTTCCAAATGGGTGTGCATGACATCTAGCGTTTCAGCCAAGGTACTAAATGGGCAATCTGGCCGAGTAGCATATGGAAGCCTAGCTTATTAAATATTCAGCATACCCTCAATTCAGATTCACCTTCCCTAGTCACATATGACTCATTAAGTCCTGTCTTCCCTTTAAGGGGCAAGGGAAGGGCCACTCATGAATGGCTAATTCATCAAATATTGCATGTAAACTAAAAGTAAAGCATTTGTGTCTTCCACTAGTCACAGATCTAGATGCTAGAACAAGACCCGTTTCTATTTATCCAGTTGTTTGCAGAGCTAAATAGTTCTTAGATTGTCGAATCAAAAGTGCTAAAGATAACCTGTAGACAATTTTATATTAAACAAATCACAAATCACACTGTGGCAACACTGGACCATGGAGCAGAAAATCCAGGGTTCAAATCCCATCTCTAGCCAGCTACTACTATTTTCACAAATGCTTAATGCTGTAAAGGTGATGCACGAAACAATAATGAGTATCTATTCTAGCAAGATATCTTACAAATATTATAGATTGGATGGCCAGTATTGTACGTTTTGCTGAGGTCTTAGTTTTTAGACAAAATACAATCTAGAATAATTTTGGAATCATGACAGAGTGAGTTCATCTTCAAAATAATTCCAGTATTTTTCTTTGTCATTATGTAGTAAAAATAAGATAGTGTGTGTTCATATAGCCAGACTGAAAGTTAGTCTGACAGGCAGCTTGTAAAAATCTTGATACAATTACTAACAATGGTTGGTTTTCATGTACTATTTATACCTGATCTACCTGACTATTTCTCCTGACCTAAACTCTATTTAGCTTTTATAGGGGCACTTGAAAACAGAAAGCAAAGCATTCAGTGACATTGCAAAATGCCTTTTATAACTTCTTGCTGAGAGAAAACAGATCACGAGTTTTTTTTCAAAAACTTGTGCAGATGCCATCTCAAGTAAACATGGTCATCATGGCAACGGGGGAAACATACCAAATACTTCAAAATTCTGGCTTGGAGGCAAGAGCTATCAGCTAGAAATGTCATAGTTTTATATAACCCTCCATTTTTTTGCCTTAGGCTTGCTCATGGGAGGTTAAGTTACTGAAAGCCTTAAAAGTTGCTTTGAGCCAATCTGAACTGTTGTGCAATTCAAATAAAATTTGATTCCCATTATAATGCTCCCATACAGCCATTTCTATAGCCTTGACCGTGTTTATTATTCAGATTCTGTCTGTTTTAAACGGAAAATGATTGCGAGCTCATACAGCGCTCCCAGAGGACCTCTCCAAGAAGGAATGCTAAAGTGTAGCAGAGCGATTTCACTTAAAGTGGTCAGCCTTATAAAAGATTCATGGTACCAAAGATGAAACAATGTCATGACATTATTTATTTGTAAAAATACAGAAGGGAATCAATTGGAAAAATACATTCTTCATTCTCATTCGCACTGTTCTCAATATTCTCCTATATCATACTGGAGCAGGCATGTGCAGCCCCATGGGTCTGTAGGAACCTAGGTGAGAATTGAAAAAAACCCACCCAACATGTATATGGACTCTTATAATTGAATTCAATTAAATTGCACTTGCACAAAGGTTGATATATATATATAGAAGCATTATTATGTAACTCACCTCGAACCCACTTAATCCAATTCGGGATCACAAGAAATGCAACCTAACCAACACAGGGAGCAAGGTAGGAAGCTGAACATGAAACTTTGATTTATCTTATTTTAATGTTAGAATATTTTGATTTATTTTATTTATTGAATACACGAACTAAAAATTATGTCCATGTTTTTGTTCCTTCTGATCCTTTTCCCTTTCCACAGCAGGCTGATCAATTACAGCGGTGTCCTGCCTATATAAACCCTTCCTTTTGTTAACTTGCTTGTCACGACTTTGCACACGTCCCTGTGTTTCCTGGCGTCTTTTTCCTGGTTTGCTTTTCTCCTTTTTTCTTATTATGGTATTTTCTTGTTTTATGTACTGTGCTGTACTAATGTCTGAAGTTATCTATGTTAGCTGTTAGTGTCTTCTAATTCTAATGCCATGTTTCTTTCTCTCTGTATCTTCGTAACTTAGCTTATTGTTTGTACGTGTTTCTTCAATGCATTCCGTGCAAATAAAAACACCCATCATTGCATTATTCACTCATCTGTCCATAATATGCTATGTTCAAACTAAAACCAGAGCACTATGCAGTGAGTTATTTGTTTATTTGGTCCATTTTGTGTTGCTTTCTGCAGCAGTGGCTATTTAAGACAGACAAGGTTAAATCGAAACAAGTCATAGATATTCAGATCAGGCGAATTGTGGTTAATCAAGGACAATGTTTTAAGGGAGGAAAAACATTTCTCAACCTAAAAACAGACTAAGAAATGATACCATGCACATATGCTTACTAATTTTAGGAAAACATCCATAAAAAATTCAAAATGTTTATGTCTTGGTAGAATGGTCCATACACTCCTATAAAACAACATCTGCACAACTATATACAATGACACCAAAGACTTTACCATGGCATTCTTTACAGAGACACTTCAAAAAACATGCTAATTGTTTTCCGCATTTACTTGGTTTTCAGGATTTACTAAGGTTATTGTAATGTGTGGCTGCTGGAAAGAAAAAATATACATTACCTAGTTTTATGTAGAAACTTGGCAAAGTAAAATAGCTTGTAATGCTCACATCAGTTTGACTTAGGACTGGTGTTCAGTGGTAATAGTGTGTGAGTGCAGTCTTCCAGTATACCTTCACAGATGCTGATTTTTTCTATTTTTTTTTAAATGTGCCCTTGACTAGCTCATACATGTGACAAAAGATGTATAAAAATGATGTACACTTGCAGATGAACTTCTCACAAATTCATTATTATGTCTGTGTGAGCAGCATTATGTAAATTGTGTACACTGAAATCATTACTACAAGAAACTTAAAACACTCTTTCAAACCCAAGGTTCCACTGTAGTTCAAAGGTTTCAATACGCATTACTGATCGAATACAACTACAATAAAAGCGATTAAAAATAAGCATTTTAATGTATTTCTTTAAACAAGATCATCTGAAAGGCAAATGAAAAGTCAAAGAAAGTTGTTTGATTACGTAAATGCGATACAAACTTAATTATTGCGAGTGAGTAGCAAGTAACAAATTCAAGGCCGTGAACAGAAGCATGTTAAGCTGGACGAGAGTGCCCCCACGTTGACTGTTCAGTAGGGTTTATGGTCACCCAAGACACTGTCAGTGAAGGGCCATGGATAGGATCAGATTACCCAGGAGTTCTTGTCTCTTCCTCTTCATATTCATTTTGAAATATCCCCTCATTTTTGTATTCAAGAAGTTTATAAAAATATCTAATAAATCTAAAAAACTATGAAGTGCGAAAGCTTTGGGCTGTGGAAAGTCTGTACTGGACATTCTTTAGTAAGAATGTGGTTGATTGGTACAGGGATGCGTCACTGTCATATAAGTCAGCTGGTAAGGGAAGATTTGAATCTAACATTCAAATAATTGATTCATGAGTAAAGGCATTATATTAAAATCAATGAGAACTGTGTATTTTTATTTGGGAATTATCAATATTTGGATGTAAGAGCATGACCTGGATAACTAAGTCTGTATAGGCCTTGGTTGAGGTTGGATAACTTTTGTGACAAAAATAATTGTTGCTCCTTTTGTCATGTTTTAACCTGACATATCCTACCAGCGTTGGTAGACAATCCATATCCTGAAAGGTAATGCAGCATGTATCCAAAACTATGCCACTCCATTTCAGGGCTATGTATAGGTCAATGTTGAGGAAAATAATCCCTCCCTGTCCTCCCCTCTATATCTCAGACACAGTCAGTTAGGCAACATCAGGACTCAAAACGTGTTTTGTCACCCATGCACATGGTGGCAAATAATATGGGCAATAATCAGTTCCTGAGAAAAAAGTAATGAGCATCGAGTTTTTAGGTATCAGGAAGGTATAAGTAAAAATAAGTCCCCCCCCCAAAAAAAAAAAAAATAATAATAACGACAGGCCAATAAATTAAAATGGTTTTTTTTATACAAAAACACCAGACCTTAAATCAGGTGTGTTAAACATATAAACTGGAGAGTACAGCTTGATTACTACTACAAAAACTAAATGTGTTTGCCAATTTGGAGAAATTATACAGTTCAAATCCAAAACCAGGAACTGGACCTAAAATGTGTCTCAGATTTGACATTTTGAGAAAATACAGCATTGTGTATTGTAGGGATCTTGATGTTTGGTAGAACCAATGAAGTTTTGATACACCCCCTTTTGTACTACAACAATATCATTCAGCATTTTATTATGTTGAGGCGTTATGCTACAATAACAAAATAGCTTTTCCCATTAGTTTGCACTCAATACGACATAATCCATCCATCCATTATCTTCCGCTTAACCCACACGAGACGCAGGCCAGCTGGTGCCCACCCTAGATGGGGCACCAATCCATCATAGGGCGCACACACAGTCAAACACTAAGGGCCACTTTAGAGACACCAGTTAACCTAACATGCATGTCTTTGGACTGTGGTAGGAAGCCTGGAGTAAAACCATGCAAACACAGGGAGAACATGCAGACTCCACACAGAAAGGCTCTAGGTCGCTCCAACTTGGGACCCTCTTGATGTGAAGCAGTGGTGCTACCCATGGAGCCACCATGCTGCCACTTTATACTTTTTTTACTCAGAGCAACTTACAACTGATAAAACAAAGAACAAACCCAATCGGCTTAGGGTTCAGAGTTCATTGGCATGCATTGAAAGTAAGTTTTAAGTAAGATCTAAGGCATTTGACACACATGGCCTTAAATTGCCCTCTGAAACTGCTCTCTGAAACAATCTTAATAGGTGCAATCCAGTCAGTTATGGGTTAAGTGCCTTGCTCTGGGGTCCAGCTTGGTAGTGCTAAGATTTCTGGTCAATAATCCAGTGCCTTAACAGCTGTGTCTCCACAGTCACTGTGGTCCTGAGAGAGAGTAAAAGATCAATAAAAGAAAAATTGGTTTACACACTATCAAATTAGAAAATAATGTTATATCACTGAACTGTAGGCCTACTTGTACCTGCACAAGAATAGAACATGATTTAACCTTTTCAAAGTTGTGTTCTGAAAATAAAGTAAAACCGATGATTGATCAATAAAAAAAAAGCCTATAATATTATATTGTTGCTTACAGTTTACCACTGTTATCAATGCCTTTAGTTACTAGATGTTGTATATGAAAAATTATAGAATTGGAAAATAATTAAAAGCTTGATTTCTATTCAGCTCCTACTCTGAATATGAAAACTGAAGTGTTGAGGAAAAATATAAATATTTATGTAGTAATAAGTAATTCACAGAATATTGCAGGAGGATGTTTAAACAGAATTATAGAGCATGGTAAAACACAAATTATCGTCATTTTGTGTGACTGTAATGGTAAAGGGTTCTCTGCTC
>JAYJMA010043752.1:0-11200 GCA_036873895.1 Parotocinclus cabessadecuia
AATAATGTGGGACAGCCTTCTTAAGTAGTCTTGCCTTTAATTGGACACACCTGCCAAACTAATTAGCACAGGTGTCTACAATTGCTTTCAGTGATATAAAGATCCCTGACACACATCACCATCAATGAGTTTAACTGATAAACGAAAAAATTCTTACCTTATCACTCCTAAACACTTTGTGAATACATAGTGTATACACAGTGTATACATAGTGGAATTTCTTGTAGTCTGGAACGGATTAATTTCATTTGCATTATTGTTTGATGTTACGTATTAAGTACTCTTCATTTTTTGTTCTCGACAAGCCTTCTGAAAGGAATTAAAGATAAAAATCAAGGTGCCACTGAATTTAGAAAATTATTAATGCACTGAAACTATTATAAAATGCGTTCTGTTATGCTTGGCTGTCCCAAGTCCACGTAGGTCACCTCCTGATGCATCATTGATAATATGGGACGATCAGGAACACATTCAGGCATTTGGACTGTACTTGGCTACATGCAGACTAGAACCGTACTTGGGCTGCAATTGATGATGTTTAACAAGTACACAAGAGAAACAGCTAAATTGCAGTTCCCCAACCTGAACTTCATTGAGGCACATTTCATTTAGATACAATGGAAGACAACTAGGTGCTGAAACGGGAGCTGCAAATGACTGCAATGCAGACCTTGCAGAGGAACACCTGGAAAACTGAATTGTCTGGTGATATCTGTGGGTCAGAGTCTTCAGGATTCTTGCAGGACTGCACATAGTTAAAATAAAATTAAACATAAAGGTTATGTTTTGAATTATCCATGGCCTCATATTAAAGATGGCATTTCTTACCTTTACTTCACTGCAAATCCTGCCTGTTTTAATTGGCTACAGTTTAAAATGTTGACGTTTTTGTCTGACAAGCACGAAAAGGTTGTTTTAATTTCCTTTCAGATCCAGGACTTGGAAATGGAGAATTCAAGGCTGAAAAAGCAACTTCACGACCTGGAGGATCAACTGAGCAGCACGCAGTCATCACCAGTATGTTTTAACGATTCAGATCAGCGATCTTCACTCATATCTGTAAAGAGCCTCAGTGACTGCAGCTTTCATTTCAGAAAGAAGACCAAGGCAAACTGATGAAACAAGGGAAATCAAGTGTAGCTTCTTCTTACTGGAGTAAAAATCTGAGGCTTTTTGCAGGTTTGAGTAAAGTGAACTTATTTAGATGATTATACCTGGCCACTTTATTAAAGATACCCAAGTATCATGTAGGACCTCCTTTGACCTTTCACAGCGATTCTTAATATCATAGATTTTACTAGGAGGTGAACTCTTTTTGTGGGAATATGAACCCATACAGACAGGAATAACTGCTCACAGTAGGAGCAAACTATATAGCATGGAGGTACTATCATGTTCTGAGCAGCGTGTTCTACCTCTAGATGCTCTGTGGTGTTAGGATCTGGATGCTGTGAAGGCCAGGAAATCAAGGAAGTTTTGCTGCCATGTTCCTGAGATCACTTCACAACTATAGAACTTTTGTGGAATGGTGCATTGCCCTAACGCTGCAAAGTGTCTATTTGTCATATTATACAGCCATGAAGGGATGAACTTGGTCAGCCACAATTCTTAAGTAAGCCCAAATGTCCATGCATCCATCCACAGGTATCAGAGGACACAAGTGTTTCCAAGAAAACATTCCTGACATCAAAACTCCAACACCCTGAACTGACCCCCTGACAGGAATGGTTTATTGATTCATGCTGCCAGTGCTATATTCTGACCCTCCCATCGAATAAATAAACCTGGATTTATCTAGCCAAGCCGTTTTCCCCACTGCTCTTTTACCCACTTGTCTTTCTGTTTCCCTTTGACAGCAATGGCACATGAACTGGCCTGCAGTGCTAAAGAACAATGAGTGCATTTAGGCACATTAGTTGCAACTCCAGTACTGTATTCTGCTGCATTGTCTCCAGAAGATTAAGAAAGACAATATATTTAACCAGTTACCTGATTATAAAGAGTGTATTCAGCCTGCATGAGCTGTCTTCCATACTTGGCAGATCCACATATTTTGAAAGAACTGTGTTCATTAGGCCTATTTATCATTGACTTTTTTCGCTCGCTGGATCTGGCAACCCCACCATCAAACAGCCACGAAATAGAAGGTAGCTGATCAGCTGTCGAACGCTTTAGGGAGACTCTGAGAAAAATCGGACAAAATCTGATTTCATGCAGTTATCGAATTATTAAGTTCGTGTAAACACCATTGCAAGAAAAAAACCACACAAAGTTGGCAGCTCGTAAAATGTTCAACATGCCTCGTTCAGTGACTTTCAAGTTGCTCAATTGTCAATTGAAATGTGGATTTGCACTTAATCGAAATAAAATCTTGCTCAGTTGATTTTCCAGGATCAAATGTCTAATTTCCATGTTGGAAAGACCAAATAGTTTATTTGGGTAGGTAGGTTTCTTTAATAAAGTGGCCACTCAGTGTGTATTAGACACCAACCAGCTATTGATGTGCAACGTTTTTTCATTATATTGAAATTTTCTAAAATTCTCTTTTCTCCTTTCTCTTTTACACTCTTTATTCTGTCTCTCTCAGCTGCTGCATGTTAATTCTTCTCTTGAGGCTTACATGTTATCCTCCGCTCTCTCCTGCTGTGCTGATGATGTCACCTCAGTGTCCTCTTTAGAGGTTTCATCTGTCACTCTAACACCTGTCAGTTCACCAGAGTCCAACCAATCAGCAGTCCTGTTCATGTCGCCACCCACTAAACCTGCCTACTTTCTCCCAGCCAATGGCTTTAGTGTTCCTCGACCTCGTGTAAATGTGTTCTTTAACCTTGCTCTTTTATATCTACTTGCTTTAGTAGACATTATTAAAACATACACTCACCTTACACTCAACTTATTACTCTGCTCACTAAAATGAGGGGATATTTAATTATAGGATGTCTCATTTTGAAATATCCCCTCATGTTTGTAAACAGTTTAAGTCCACCTCCTTGTTTGTAAACTCAGTCTTCATTTAGGGTTAGACAAGACAGGACAAATTAGAATATGGTAACATCGGGAAAGATTGAAAATGAAAAAAGCCCCGCCCACCTACTATCCTCTCGAGGAGAACAGTACGTGAACAGGAAAAAAACTCCTTAGCACATAAGCACATATATTGACATTTGACTCAAACGAACTCAAATTTCACACAGAGCATTCATGAATAGTGGTTTTCAAATTCTCCAATTTCTCTATTTTTTAGTTCAGAAGCGATAGCTTCTCAAAGATTGAATCCATTCCACGCGCAAATGTCACAGTCTGAGTGCCTACGGCTCTTCCTACACTATCGAGCACATTGGACAGTGATAAGGGGCTTTGAACAGCTGATCCAACGTTTATATTTTCGCGATATACCAGGGCAACGCCTAATCCAGTCAGCAGAAACCCCATAATCATGGTTAAGAACACCCTCAATGTCCTCAACGGAAAGTTGCGCCATACACATGATCCGCCAGTTCTCCCAAGCATCCATCACATACGAGCAGCAAAAGTTCCATCTGGACACGTAGGCTCTCCGGGCCAAGGCTTCTCGTCGAGAAGATGGTGTCAATAGCATTGAGAGACCATGTAATCAATTCCATAATTTCTTTTTGAAGATCCGCGTCCAGGAGCAGAGTACACAGACAGACAGTAGAAGCAAGCAGGGACAGATAGGAGACAGGAGAGTGAAAAAGTGCGTCCGCTTTCCTTGAAGGTTGCAAGAAGAGCATTTCCTTTCCTAAACATTTTCTTGTCACTGATGGACTGCAAACAGTCTACCAACCAAAGGCAGTCACCAGCATCCTGTGAGCAAGATTAGAGGATGATTAACACACTTATTAAGAGGAGGAATGTGACAAAGTTGTGTTCTGCCTGCAGTTTTCTTTTCTGTCAACAGGTCTTTCAAGGGTTCACTAGTACTAGTGTTGATTTAAGATTTCTTTATGTATTTCCAGTTATAAATCTCTGACAATAAAATGAACGTCCATTGATCTGTTGGACCTTAACCAGTGCAAACCTGTGTCAAAATAATGGTATTATGCAATTAGAATTACCTGAAGCTTCCTGATGTGATAATATGTTAAAATTGCTGCAATACCACACATTTCACTCAATACACCATGCATGAGTCCTTTTAGTGCGGCCCTTTTAGTAAATATATGTTACTAAATAATGTAAAATATGTAAACCAAATAATGTTACTGTCAAATTGTTTAAGTAGTGTCTTTTGGCAGAAAGTGTTAGTTTTTTAAGGCTTAAATAAAAGTTTTCCGCACATGAACCTGACTGTAAAATGGCTTTTGTTTCTGTATTGTTAGGCTGGAAGTATCACTGTAAGAGGGCCATCTACAGACATATTTGACATGGTACCATTCACACCAGAATCATCCTTGTCCAGAGCACTGACCTGTAATGGGGCATTGACACTTCCAGCACCTCCTACCAGAGTCAGAGGTGGGTATCTGTGCATTTTCTAAATATCATTTTTTGTACAGTGTTAGTGGTTGTGCTTGTTACCCACAACTCTGTTTGATCATGAGCCCTGGCAGTGTCTGTGTGCAGTCTGACTTGGTCTCTTGTGTCCAGATATTTTTCCTTTACAGTGGAATTTTTTTTTTTCGTCACTGAGCTGTTCAAAAGTGCCTGTTGATAAGCAAAATAAACAATAACGGAAACCAAGTTTCAGACACTCCAAAATATTTAAAAAATAGTTTTTAAAAAAACTTTAGTTTTACATAAAGAAACAATGAAAAATAAATACAAACACAATTGCACAGTAATCATTCACTTGTATTTAGCACTCGCACTCAATAAACATGCACAAAAACACTGGATAAATAATGGAAATGTTTGGGATGAACAAACGGGGTGATGCTCACTCAATGATAAACAAAGACAGAATAGATGACGAGTGCATGGTTTAATGCTTGAGGTTTTCACTCCAACCCAGATAGTAGTGAGCTTTGACAGGCGAAATATGAGCATGTGGAACAGATGGAGACTCGTACTCACATTGGAAGATACTTCACTACTCAGTTTATTTACTTACAGAAATAAAAAGAATAAATAAAGTAAATGAGATGGATCCAGTAATCATGTCTTTTCTAGTTCAGCAATACACTACCTGCTACTACATAGTACAACAATTTGTTTGAGGGTCTCTTAAAGAGACCTTACACATATTACTGGCTGTTACAGTGGGTGAGGGACAAGCGTGTGGGCGGTGTCACGCGGGTACACCCGCGAAATTGGTCGAACGATAACTGGACAAAATTATGGCTAAAAAAGTCTACAATGACCAAATTCTCCAATAACAAGGGCAAACAATAACCGATGTTCCACAGTAGTCTTTTAAGAGAACTGGCCTCTTTCCAAAGTTTTTTGTTTGGGTAAACTGGCTAATTGGCAAGTGAACTACAAGTGAATGTGTGTATTTGCATACACTTAATAATAATTGGATGATAATAATTGGATAATGCTTTGTAACCAGCCAATACTTTAACAGAAGGTAGTGCTGTAAAACCCAATGAATTAAAATAATACTGTATTGTAGTGTGTATATATACAGTTTTTTAGTCAAGGGTTGTCAAATTCTGTAAGAGATACAAGCTATGGACAAGCTAGTCTATGGAAACATGGCCTAAAGAGGCAAAGGATTTTAGAAAAAGCTGACCTAGCAACCATGTTTGATTCTTGTAGCTGATTCTGGGCTTTGTTTGTGTGTGCAAACTGAGAAAACTGATTGAAATCAGAGTAAGGGTATACATGGAGTGTATCATGTTAATAATATTTCTTTTGGAGGCTCGAGATCACTTCTGTCTCACAAAAACATGAAAGTAGGTTCACTGGCTGCTCTAAATTGTACCTAGGTTTGAGTGAGTGTATAATGCCCTGAATTGGACTGGCACCCTGCCTAGGCTGTATTCCTGCCTTCCCAGGATTTGGCTCACACTCCAGCATGACCTTCAACAATATAAACTGGTGACTGAAGATAAATCAATACATAAAACAGCAGTATAATCCCAAGCAATACCGCATACAGCTCTAAAAGCAATTCACTTACACTTCACTTTAACAATTCAATTCACGTTTTCATTTTAAAAAGCCTTCAAACGTAACACCTAGGCCCCATTAGAGTGCAGTAGTCTGATTGGTACAAGTTGAACCAGTCATTATTAAACCTTTGTCTGTCGTTGTGCAGGTACAGATCTGTTTGGAGCTGTGCCTTTTGATCCCTTCACCTGTGGCCCAGCAGAATACTCACCAGATATCCAGTCCAAGCTGGACGAGATGCAGGTGAATGAGATGTGCTTAAATGGCTTTGCATGCTGATATTCTTGTTAACAAAAGTTTAAACATTAATCAGCTGCTCTTATGAGCCAGCGTTAATGAGCCACAAAACAGTAGCACAAAAATCTGTTTTCCCTCCAGAATTCGTAACGGTCAGTGGACAGAAATGACTCCTCTGTACAAATTAACAATCAAATATTAACAAACATTACCATTAATTAACATTAGTGGCCCTTAGCTGTCAGTTTATACAGTGTGCACATGAGAACCATTTAGACTTCTAAAGCTCTCATATAGTGAGGTGAGATTAATGCAATGCAATTTGCAATCATGCAGTTTGTAATTTGTACAAGAGTTAATGGGAGCAAATGCCAGTTAATTAATGCTTTAATCACAAACAAGCATGTTTATCAACAGTGGAAAAGATTGACAGCTTATAATAATAGATCAAAGAGACTTAAATGGATTTGTCCTCATGCAGCCCAGACTAACATTTCATTCAAGTCTCAAAATCCCTATTTTTCCAAGATTAATAAAAACCACATGAAAACATTCAAACTTTATATCAATCCATTCAAGACTGAACGATAAAGGCCTATTTTCTATGTATATATTGAAATGTTCGTGATGTACTTTGTTGTTTTGTATTTTTGTTTATTTTGTTTATTAGTGATTGTGACTAGAAAAAAATTGCTTACTTAATTAGTTAAGTGTGGGGTATATCTGAAATAGGCCCTGATTAATTATACAGTGACGCTTGAATGTTTGTGAACTATTTCGAATTTCTAGAAGTCTTAAAAGTAGATAAAGAGAACACAGTTAAACAAATATGACAAACATTTATACTTTATGTACATTATACTTATTTATTTCTTTAGTAAAATTATTTAATATTAGTCTTTCAATTAAATGAGACTCCATTGTTGTCAATCAATGGAATGGCAATCAGGAATGAGTGGGCACGCTGTTAGAATAATTATCTTTATCTCATGTGTGATACATGCTTGTGGTAGAATCATGATATGGGGCTGTTTTGCTACAACTGGGCCAGAACAACTTGCCTTCATATATTGAACATTCTTAAAACCGAGGCCAGTGCCAGGGACAGACACAGATTACAGCACAGTGCAATGCTGAAAAGGTGATCAGCTGTAGCCTTCCCTCTCTCCATGACCTGTACGTCTCCAGGACTGTGGGGCGAGCACGTCAGATCTGTTTGAACCACTTCCCTTGATCCATTCAGATCAGAACCTCCCGTCACAAGAACAGTTTCTTCCCCTCTGCCATTGGACTCATGAACAGTTTATAATAATGTCACTAAAATCTTCACCTCTTTAACTCTAACACTGCATTATAATTACAATTTCAAGTAGCACTGTTGCTCTCTGTTGCTCATACCCATATACAGTATTTTATCTTATTTTGTATTTAGAGATTTATTTTGTTTACTATTTACTATTCATTCACTATTTATTACAGTGTGATATTCTTCATCTGATTCTGAAAAGAAAGTAGATCATGCAAGAATACAATAACCTTATGTAGGCAAATAAGTCTACTAACAAATGGTCAAAGAAAGTTAATGGGAGGTAACCCACCAACATGAAACAATTGCATAATTTGAGGATATTTCATTATGGAATATTTCATTTTGAAGTATTTCAACTGTAATTGAAGTAATTTGAAGTAATTTCAACTGGGTTCTCTTTACCTACCTTTAAGAATTAGGAAATGACAGTATGTTATGTTATATTAATGCAGAAATAAAGATCTTCTGAAGAGTTACCGACTTTCAAGCACCACATTTATTTCTACATAATATATATAGCTCTATGATCCTATAGGGTACAGGACTGGTAATGTAGGTTAAACAGCTTTAGACAGTTTCTTATATGGTTTGTTCATTCCTGTGCGACAGCAGATTCCATCACATAAACACACTAACACGTTCATTGCCATTACAATCAGATAACCTTTTGCATATGCGGTGTCTTACAAAAATACATATTAGTTAATTCACATTTTGCATTAAAAAGGTTTCATTCTGGTAACTGCTGTCATGGTTTTGAGTTTTAAATGTGACACCTTTGTTTTGTTGTCATTTACATTTTACATTTATGGCATTTAGCAGACGCCCTTATCCAGGGCGACTTACAACTCATACAGTCTTACAATTCCAGCAATTGTGGGCTAAGTGTCTTGTTTAAGGATCCAACTGTGGCAGCTTGGCAGAGGTAAGATTTGAACCCTGAAACATCAGGTCCAGAGTCCAATACCTTAACCGCTAGGCCACCGCAGTCCCTGTAGCACATTTAGTTATTTATCAGACATCCAGATGAGCTTAAAACTGGTAATCATGCAATCCAAGCAAGATGTGGGTTAACGTTCTTGCTTAAGCTTGGCAGCAGTGAGATTTGAACCCTGGGCATTTTGGTCCATAGTTCAGTACCTTAACCTCTAGGCCACCACAGAGTCACACTAGTCCCTGCAGATAAAAGAAGTGTTAATTTAAAGAAAAATCTCTTTACTCAGGGTCAGATTGGAGCAAGCAAAAACAAGCGATTAATCACCTTTACCACAACCACCACAGTAACAATTGTGCAATTACCAAGAATCATCTGACATCTTACAAATATTTAGAAATACACGCCAGGCTTCATTCTTCATTCCTTAAAAGGAAAGAGTACAAGCTTTTCTTATGACTCATAATGAACAGTTGAAAAGCATTGTGGTTATTATACTCATTTTCTGAGAGCAAATATACCAAAAAATATTTTTTATTATTATGCTATAGTGTGCACGTTAAAGGCATCAAATTAAAAGGTTTATCACTAAATGAATTTCAGACCAGATCACTAATCATTGCACATTGAAAAATTAAAAAAATACTAACTATAAATAAAGATTTTTTTTAGTTGTGGAATACCGAGATAACAGACCTAATAAATATTTGTGGTGACATCTCTGTGGAAAACTCAGTGTTTGAGGAAATGCCTAAAATAAGGACGTGACTGCAGTAGCAAAGGAAAATGAGAAGCTTAAAAACAATGTTAAAGATACAGAAAACGCAAACTAAAGAAGTAGCTGTGATAGCCTAGTGGTTAAGGTACTGGACTCTGGAACTGAATGGACCTGATGATCCTGGGTTCAAATGCCAAGCTGCTACAGTTGGGTCCTTAAGCAAGACCCTTAACCTACCATTGCTGGAATTATAAGACTGTACCAGTTGTAAGTCACACTGGATAAGGGTGTCTGCTAAATGCTGTGAATGTAAATGGCTGTGGCAGAATAACATCCCCTTTTTAACATGGCCATTAAAGAGTCCCGTTTCTGTTTACGTCTAGATCAAGTGGGTCGTGTATCTTTTGCTCATGTGCGACAGTTTCAGCACATAAACCGTTCAGATACCCGATATAGTTCAGGTTTGAAAAGATAGTGTGCGTAGCCTTTTTCAAAAGATTTAGTGAAAAGATCAGATTTGGGCCCCTCTGCCTGCTGTGTAGATGTAGTGTCACACACTTCCTACTGGTAGTGCAAATGCAAACCAAAAAGCCCTGGAATTAATGTAGTTTTTGGGGAAGCTTAGCAGAGGTTAGTTTTCCCAAATCAGTCCCAAGACCTGTTAGTTTTATTTTCCTGTCCAGCTCAATTAACTACATGTAGTACAGCTGCAGTGAATTATGGAAATTTAAGTCTAAACAAGATTGTTTTTCTTATGTGTGCTCAATTCTTTTATTAATGTGATGTTGTGATATTAATGAGATCCCCTGACTCCGTGTCCCTGCTGTCCCATTCATGGTTGGCTGTGTCTAAGGGAAGCAGTGTGAGTAACACTGAGGTAGTGGCTCGTACTCAAACATATAAGTGGCTAAAAATGATAAATGGCAATAAAGTTACTGCTCGTTGTTTTCAGGAGCAAACCGTGAAAGCAGACAGTTTTCATTTGTTGGAGTTAATTTGTCCTATTGAACTGCCCAGTAAAGTTTGTTCCTTGGGCCATTTTCCTGCCTAATGAAAAGTACACCTAATTGAACAAGCTAATTACTAAGATTACAAGACGTGAAAGGAAACTTGTGCTGGAGTCTGGCTCTTGTTTTTAACTCTTGGAACTCATTTCAACCTCTCACTCATTTTGAAAAAGACATAGCTGTTGAAGTCTGACTAATAAGTGTAGGCCATGTTACAAACAAAACTACAGAGAAAATTGTCTCTTGAGAGGAATAATTACAGGAACAATGCTCTGTCGAGATCAGCAACTTCACTAGTGCTCCCTCTGCTGCCTTTTTTAAAAAACAACAGGTATAATCTAATGCAAAATTTGAGCACAGCTGGCACAAACGATCAGAGCAGTACAAAAGTTTGAGTTACTTTCCTTATGATGCATTAGTGTTTTATTTAATAGCTGTGTTTTATTCTGATTTGTACAGTTCATGCATAGAGTGGGGTCCAAAAATATTTAGTCAGCCAGTAATTGTGCAAGTTCTCCAACTTAGAAAGATGAGAGAGGTCTGTAGTTTTCATCATAGATACACTTGAACTAAGAGAGAATTTAGAAAAAAATCCAGGAAATCACATTGTAGAATTTTTTAAAAATATATCTTTGTAAATTATAGTGGAAAATAACTATTTGGTCACCACAAACAAGCGAGATATCTGGCTCTCACAGACCTGTAACTGCTTCTTTAAGAAGCTCTTCTGTCCTCCACTTGTTACCTGTATTAATGGCACCAGTTTGTCCTCGTTATCTGTATGAAAAACACCTGTCCACAAACAGACTCCAAGTTTGGCCAAGCTGTCGAAGTACACCATGAAGAAAATTGTAGACCTGCACCAGGCTGGGAAGAGTGAATCTACAATAGGCAAGCAGGTTGGTGTGAATAAATCAACT
>JAYJMA010043773.1:0-24950 GCA_036873895.1 Parotocinclus cabessadecuia
TCTCTCTGTCGCTCTCTCTCTCTCTCTCACTCTCTCTCTCTCTGTAACTCTCTCTCTCGGTCTCTCTCTCTCTCTCTCTCTCTCTCTCTCTCTCTCTCTCTCTCTCTTTCTGTAGGTCTCACTCTTTCTCTCTCTCTGTAGCTCTCTCTCCCTCTCTCTCTGTAGGTCTCTCTCCCCCTCTCTCTCTCTCTCTCTCTCTCTCTCTCTCTCTCTGTCTCTCTTACTCTCTCTCTCTTCCTCTCTCTCTGTAGGTATCTCCCTCTCTCTGTAGCTCTCTCTCTCCCTCTCTATCTGTAGGTCTCTCTCTCTCTCTCTGTAGATCTCTCTCGCTCTCTCTCTGTAGATCTCTCTCGCTCTCTCTCTCTGTAGGTCTCTCTCTCTCTGTCTCTCACTCTCTCTTTCTCAGTAGGTCTCTCTCGCTCTCTCTCTCTCAGTAGGTCTCTCTCTCTCTCTCCCTCTCTCTCTGTAGGTCTCTCTCCCCCTCTCTCTCTCTCTCTCTCCCTCTCTCTTTGTAGGTCTCACTCTCTCTCTCTTCCTCTCTCTCTGTAGGTATCTCCCTCTCTCTGTAGCTCTCTCTCTTCCTCTCTCTCTGTAGGTAACTCCCTCTCTCTGTAGCTCTCTCTCTTCCTCTCTATCTGTAGGTCTCTCTCTCTCTCTCTCTCTCTGTAGGTCTCTCTCTCTCTCTCTGTAGGTCACTCCCTCTCTCTGTAGATCTCTCTCGCTCTCTCTCTGTAGATCTCTCTTGCTCTCTCTCTCTGTAGGTCTCTCTCTCTGTCTCTCACTCTCTCTCTCTCAGTAGGTCTCTCTCTCTCTCTCTCTCTCTCTCTCTCTCTCTCTCTCTCTTTCTCTCTCTGTCTCTCGCTCTCTCTCTCTGTGGATATTTTAGGTAACTGTGATTTTTTTTTACACTTCAGTGGGTGTAGCCCTGCAGGGATCTGACCAAATCATGGAAAGCCTTCATTTTACTGAGCTACATTTATACTCATTGAATGTATTTGATCTATTTACTGTACTGTACTGTATAAAGGTTCTGAATTTGAATTTGAAAAGAGAGGTCTGTCTGTTCGTTCCAGGGGTGCCCCCACATATAGATGTTAAAGCAGGTCAGAAAAGTATTTTACAGAGAAGCTTCTAAATGCATGAGATGAGAACATATCTGGTCTATATAAGGTTACGACTGTGTCCCAAATTCCTCCAGGATTAACAAGGAATAATAAGCGACTCATCTCGAACCTGCGTTGCATTTGGAAATCATTTGATATTTGCCAAATCCCCCTTTCCTCCTCGTTCCCCAGTGGCTCTTCCTCTCTCATTATATCATTTGCGCTTCCTCTGATTTCTCATCCACAAGCCCTCTTGACACGCTATACCTCACACTTTCCCTTCCTGACCTTAGTTTCACTCTTTCGATCCCTCTCCCAACACTTTTATCACCTTTTCAGCTTTCAGGAGGAAGAATGGTTTTCAGACTTTGGCTGCTTCTCACTTTTCAAGCCTTCGCTTGTGCATCTCTTGCTTTGAGCTCAATCAGCAGCAGTCACGACCCATCCGAGAAACTTGGCTTTCAACCGTGTGCAAAAAAAAAAAACTTCAAAAAAACACCGAAAAGAGGAAAGTAGTAGAAAAAACTGACTTTTTAACAAGTTGCAGAAAACATTGCATTAAAAAAGCTGCATATGCTTTCAAAGTACAGAGAAGGAAGACGACTTCTCAGATGAACATGAGTCATCTGAGGACTTTCTTGTCAGTGATCTCATCTCTCTGATGTAGCTGCTGTTGCCCCAGTGGAGATAAAACTGACTGTAAAAAAAACGGTCTGAGATTTGACAAGTCGCATAATGCTACATCTGATTTACCCATTCCAACCAAACGCCCCGCAGTGCTGTCTGCCCCAGAGGAGGCATTTTCCCAGACAGACTTTCTCAGTTCCACAGTTTTTAGACATATAACTTGTAACATTTCTGATGTGTTACCTGTCTGCTGACTGATATGTCTGATTCACGACCACGTTGCGCTCTGTAAAAGTGGTCGTTAATCAAAATGGGCGTTGACCAGACATCACCATAGTCACATAGCCTTTTTGGGCTGCTGTAATGTAACAAATAAGGGTATTTATGCAAGAAAAACTGCGCATGCAATACATAAAAGCATCAAGATCCCACCGAGAACCTCACGTCAACAATCACACACACTGTAAAACCGGAATATAAACCCACGTAATGGAATACAAACATAAATAAACACCACGCTGGCTTCACACAACCAAGAAGGAATGAGTGTAGTTATGGAAACGCTAATTTACAGAATAGGAACTAAAACGAAACACTTGAAACCTTTAAGTAGGTAAATCCAGAACAGAGATACTAGTAGGAAGTCACAGCGGTCACACGACCGCCTCTCGGCACTTCTAGGTTTATGTAGGAGAAGAGTCACGGAGCACAGGGCGTTAAACAAACTTCATCGTTTCATTTCTCTGCTGGTGTACATGTCCGAAAAGAGTCCCTACTTCTGTACAGAGTTAGAGTGCAAGGAAAATGAATAGTAATGAAAATAAATGAAGTAGGAAAATACGTAAACGACGCATGAAAGAATGTCGTACCTATTATTGATGGCAGCAAAAATACACATGATTAAACTTTTTAAGTTCCAGCTGCTTACGCCTGCAGTTTCCAGAGTTAAAAGGCAATTTGTGTAATTGTTAAGACCTCAGCTGTTAAGGTGAACAGGCGTAGACCGGCTGGTTGTTAAACAGCGCTTACTTGTACATTACATTTAGTTATTTCACAGATGTACAACTCGTGCAATTTTACAAGCCAAGCCACTGTGGCTTAACAATCTCACTCAAGGGTCCAACTTGGCAGAGCTGGGGTCTGAACCCTGGACATTCTGGCCCACAATCCAGTATCTTAACCCCTAGACCATGACAATTCCATTACACCCACTAACCATCCCAGTCCCTGACTCCTTCATCTGTGCTAGACTCCCTGCAGGGACTGTGGTAGCCTAGCGGTTAAGGTATTAAACTATTGACCAAAAGGACCAGGGTTCAAATCTCTGCCAAGCTGCCACTAGACAGGGTTCTGAGGATATTTGACACCGCCAAAAGTGGACCGAAAAGGAACCACAGACCTTCCAGTTCATAGTCCTGTACGTTAACCACGAACCACCACAGTGCTAAATCCAGTATCCTGTCTGGTATCCAGCACAATCTCCATGTCCTGAGATTAAGAGAGAGTGATTTTAAGGGTGATGGATACTGTTCCTAGGCAAATTTGGGTTCTGAATCACGGTTCGGAGTGACCAGAGTGCAATGCCTGATAAAATGGGAATGCTCTGACACGCTTTATTTGGACTCAAATGTGTACACAAACATAATGTTGTGTGTGCAGCAAAACCGCTGTGCTGCATAATTGTGTGTGTGTGTGTGTGTGTGTGTCGTACACAAGTCGATTGTAACTACCATGTGCCCTGTGCCACCGGCGAGATACAGGGTTTGCGACGTCAATATTTTTAACGTCACACGGGCCGGCACAGTGGCAGAGCGATCGGTCGCCCGGTCGCTTCCCAGCTCCAGCTCGGATTCCGGTTTCCTCCCACAGTCCAAAGATTGGTTATGTTAGGCTGGCCGTAGTGTGAGCATGCATGATTCGTTTCGAATATGACCCTGTGTCTGTCGTAAACAGGCAAAAAACTTGAGGTTAAATAAAAGCAAGCAGCCATACAAACAAGTTGAAATCAAAAAGTGCACGTTGAGAAATATTTTCCACAATGCCTGGAATATCTCGATCCTCTAATTAAATGTACTGCGCAGAAATCCTTTCGGCTTCGTTCAAATGAAATCGGGACTGAAGGGGGTCGACCGTGACCTCTGCGGGGAGGGAATCTAAATAAAACGCTGTTTCGGCAAATTTTAATCATCGCAACAAGTCAATTAAGTTCGGAGAGCGAAGTGGAAGCCCTTGGAGGAGCACGTTCATAATCACTTTTATTACTGCGGCTGCTGTTATTGTAACCTCACGGCCAAAGAGTAAACGTGTAATCAGAGTGAACATCATCTGGGTGCTTTATGACTGACAGGTTGATCCCTGTGAGGCCATTCACCTAGCCCATTGATGGGAAAGCTATTGGATGGGGCCAAACTCCACCCCTCCGTATGAGGCCACGGGGAATGCCGACTCCCGAATGACCATCGATCCTATCGCTCTCTCCATTATCTCTTTCCTCTCTCTCTCTCACACACACAGACACACACAGACACACACAGACACACATTATCTTCCACTACTGCTCTCATGTTCATCTTATCACTAGTGTTCTCTCTCCCCAGAGCTCTTCATCTCTCTTCCATGCCTAAGCTTTAGTACAACGTTGAAAGCCTCCTCTTGATTTTACGTTTAGCCCTCAGTGTGTGTGTGTGTGTGTGAGAGAGAGGGACGATACTTGTTATAAGCTGTTATAGACAGAACATGCTGTCTCCCCACCATTCTCTATCAAAGCCTCTTAGCGGGATCTTTGTAGGATCGGTACTAACATAACTTCTGCCGATCGTGGACAGATTGCGTTATTGCTGACGGTGGTGTTTAGAAATGACGTGCAGCCCACTGCAGCTTCAGGGGAAGCGTCTGAAATTCACCGGCTAAGCGCAAAACAAATATGTAAGGCAGAGACAGAGACGGGTGGCTGCGCTAACATTTGGAGGACGGACAATGCACCGATAATGATGCCGGACATTTTTTTTTAAACAGCTGAACGTTCTGGCAAACAATTTCACTTCTTTGAACTCATGGTACATTTTGTGCACGGTGTGTTTAGAGGAAAAGGCTGCAATCACGACTATGGAAGCAAAAATCACAATCAGTAGGGTTCATGTTTTATGTTGCCGTTACCGATCACACTGACTGGCTGTTAATTTTTTGATTTGGTTATAACTGACACTCGCAGTCACGACTATTCTTCCAGCACTGAAAAAGGCTGGCCATCTAACCCGATGAATTCAATGCGTTAAATGTCGTCTGACTGCTGTTGATGCTTTTTTTATTCTCTCCAGGGAGGTTTGAAATCTCCTCATACTCCACCGAGTGTTTCTTCTTTAAATAACATATTAATTGAGTTGTGTTGAAACATTTTAATGTTCTTCCCCCGCGAGGTGTTTTTTCATTGCACGTTTTGCAGGATGCAAACTTGCCAGCGCAGAGTAAAGGAAAGGGGGCGGAGACACAACACCGCACACAGGGCCTCTGAGGGCTGCAAAGTACAGGTGACCGTTTTTTCGTGATCGCCAATGAAAGGCGTTGAAAATGATCGGTGGCCGATCGATCAGATCACCACTAACAATCAGTACTTTAAAGATCCTTCTCTAGTTTTTATGATGGCCTAAACTCTTTGAAATGGGTTCCAACTTTCTCTAATAGCGGTTAAGCGATCAGCCTCGCAGGATGGAGCCTCGTCATGGACCAATGTTTGTCATTTTCACCACAAATTTCCAGTCGGGTTGGGATCTGCTGGTTTGGCTTTTTGGCTTTCCTGAAGAGAAGCTTCACATTCTTTGCTTCGTAGCGATATGCACTGCCATCTGAAAAATGCCTTAATCACAAAAACAAATCTTTCTGTTCTAACGGTGTTCCAATAGACTGGATCAAAAGAGTTAGGGACCATGTTGAGTCACATGAGGCCAGCATGTGTTACCAAACAGTGTTTTCCCACTGAATATTTTGAGTTTGTCCCAGTTATTAATAATGGATCATACGTATAAATAAAAGGTATAACAATGGAATCAGCAAAGTGTCCAAAATTTGATTCTACACCTGAGCATTGAGATAATGATTGCTACAGTACCTCCGCTGGTTTTTACCTGACATGTAACCTCATATCATAAATAAGTAAGGAAGTTTGATTATTGATTAGATCTCGTCTTTATAGGTTTCATTAGAGCGGCACTAATTGTTTGTTTGTTTATTTATTTGGCTACTTTAACATCGCTATCGGCATCCTAGCGACACACACACAAGTTCATCTCAATACCAGTCACATACACACACACACACACACACACACAAGGCAATTTAGAGTAATCAGTTAACCCACACATGTCTTTTGACTGTGGGAGGAAACTGGAGTACCCGGAGTAAACCCACGGCACTAATTAATCACATTAATCAGTGATTAATCCCATCGAATCATCCAGAACTCCAGAACTGCTTCTCCTTTACCAACATAACCAATCGTTTTCTCTTCTTTCTTGACTCTTGTTTTCACCCGTTTGTTGTCTTTTGTTTTGCCGTACATGTTCTCGTCTCAAGACATATTGCTTTGAGTTTTCTATCTCGGTCTTCCTTCATCTATCTGCCTGTCCTCCTTTAATTATTGTCCCATTTTCTCTACCAGATTTTACACATAGCTGATATGATTTGCCACGCCCTGTCTTAAAGGAGTTTCCTACATTTACATTTATGTCATTTAGCAAACACCCTTATCCAGAGCGACCTACATTTAATACAGTCTCACAATCTAATTGTGGGTTAAGGGCCTTGCTCAGGGACCCAACTGTGGCAGAGGTGGGATTTGAACCCCGGACCTTCTGGTCCATAATCCAGTACCTTATCTGCTAGACTGCTAAAAATTACTTGCTATTTTAACTAAAAAATGTTATGTTTGGTTAAAGAAGTGGGTTCCATTCCAGAATTGGGACCTAATCTCATCAGTAAAACATGGTGGTGGTAGTATCATGGTTTTATCAACAGATTCTGAAGGATAAGCACATTAACAAGACAGCCACCCAAAGCATGTAAGTTTTTTTTGTTTTGTTTTTTTTACTAAGAACTGGTTAAAAAAGAGTAAAGTTAATGTTTTGGATTCACCATATAAAAGTTTTGACTTAAGTCAAGTCAAGTCGATGTATTTCTATAGCGCTGTTTCATATGGAGCTTTGTCTCAAAGCAGCTTTACAATTTTAAATGATCATCTATGTCGAGTCCCAAACTGAGCAAACCTAGGGTGACAGGAGAAACTCCCTAAAAAATTTTAAAGCAGAAACCTTGGGAGGACCAAGACTCAAAAAGGGATCCGACCTACTCGGGTGGCTCAGATGATAAATATAAGAATTAAACTAATTCATCAAGCCAAATAAGTCTGTAGTAACAGTTCAAATAACAGATACTAAATAAATATTAACAGATAAATACAATAGTCTCATATTTCATTGGGTTCTCTTGATCTACTTTTTGGATTCTGTAAAAATCTGACGATGATTCAGGACGAGTTTGTGCAGAATAGAGAATTCAGAACGGTGCCCAACCTTCACGCTCCACTGTAATAAATATATGGCAGTAATCTAGGAGATGATCTGGTGAGCTGTGCTGGCAGGAAAGCGTAAGGATGCCAACTGGCGAGTATCTGTTTTGGAAAAGGGAGCCAGAACGTTAATGGGACGCGGGATGCAGCTTGTAACGCTAACTAAGCGTCAAAATGATCTTAACACAACAGTGGTTGGGGTAAATAGACATTTGAAGCTGGGGAAGAGGAAACAGTGGGTATCCCAAAGTCCCTATTTTCATGCATATTTAAGCTCTTTCAGTCGGTTGCTTGCCAGAACATGACACTAGCTGGATCTCTGTTCCATCTTCTCTCGTCTCCACACTTTCTTTCCTTCCTGTAACCCCCGTTTAACCTTCATATCAGGCCTGTTATTCCAGTCCTACATCCTGTTCACTTAAAATGGAGTATGATTGTTTTTCAGCCGTGAACCATTGGCTCATCGTTTAAAACCTTCTGTAACATCGGTCACATTTGCTGTGGTGACTTGCATGAAATGAGAAGGGATTTTGGACCCCGTCAAGCCACAACAACAGCATTGGGTTAGGATCTGAACCTGATTTAAGACAGGAGTATAGAATCACGCCCCTTTCGAAATAGTCTAAATGTCTAGCTTTTTTACACTTGCCTTTCATTTACATTTATCCAGATTTACAATTCATACAGTCTTACAATCCAAGCAAATGTGGGTTAAGGGTCTTGCTCAGGGACCCAACTGTGGCAGAGGTGGGAGTTGAACCCTGGAGCTTCTGGTCCATAGTCCAGTACCTTAACCACTATGCTACCTCAGTCCCATTCTGTCATCTTATCTCAGTTTTGGGGGTGGAAGGGTCAGGGTCTGGACACCAGCCGAGTCCGAGTCTTACATAGCAATGAGGTTCAACCCCGCCTTCTATCTAAAACCATAAGATCAAAATGTTTGTCTTCTCCTTACTCAGAGTTGCTCTGAGATCACTGCTGATACAATCTCTGACTTAAACTCCTAGCTGGGAGTTTAAAACGAAACTCTCACAAGTCTAACCAGCTCTGCTTTAACCAAGGGACCCTTTGTAAAAAAAAAGACCACCTGGCCCATTGGTAACAGTCCTTATTAATATTGTGAAGAATATGTACGTCCTACAGACTTCTGAATGTATGAACGACTGAACCTACTAAAAGCTTCGCTCCCCCGTTTCCTCTCACATTGTCCTGATGCCGGTGTTCATCCAGAGATCCGCAAACCGAAAATAGATTTTTAGTTTGTCCCTCTGGGAAAACCCTTCGTTTTTCAATGTAGAAGCTAACGACTGAGCTTTATAGCAGTAAGGACCGGCCTCAAATCCACTAGGAACAATTTCAGGGTTGCACAAACCTAATAGAGCCAGAAGTGGCTGAGAAAATCCAGACCATAAACACGGAGGTCCTTCGGGAAACTGATGAGCCTCTCCCTTCCTTCCTTTCTGTCCCTTTAGTCATAAACAGTAACAGTTTCAACCCAGTGGAGAGCTTTTTAAAAACTTTCATCTTTTTTTTTCCCCTCCCTCGCAGGCGCAGTTTCATCTGCATATCTGCTTAATATTGATGCGGCAGCAGCCGCCGTATTAAGCGTTAATGCTAGTGCCTCTTTGACTTCTTTAATCAGGCGCTAATTCCATTAATGAAGATCAGAGCGATAAGTCAGATTCACCACGGCCCATCGCGCCGTCTCTTAATCGCTACACTCGTCCTTTCTCGCTTCCTTTTGTGCTTCTGTGTAACACAGTGCGGATGTTAATGGCACTAATGATGTGTGCTCTTCAGCTCATTAATAAGAAGGCTTATTAAGTGTGATTATGGGCGATGAGTGGGCAATAATTCCTAAAAGCCGGGGAAAAATTAGACATGGCTTATCGACTGATCTGCACAGGAAACACCAGAGAGAAGGAAACAAGGACGATGACGGAATGAAAAAAGGATGAGCCCTATTTTAAGAATAGCTGGGATTCCCGTTCTGTGAATCATTCATAGGACTGACGTCTGTCCAAACTGTGGCAGGGAGATGGTCTGAACGGCAGAAGAAACTAAGGGTAAAAGAAGGAGCAAAACTAAAGAAATACAGGGGATTGGATGTACAGTGGTGCCTCCAGAAGGCAAGAGAACCTAAGGCATTATGCGCATTAATGGAGCTGTATTGTATACTGAAACATCCCATAATGAAATATCCCCTAATTGTTGTGAGCAGTGTATATTTAAAACATTTTTTAAGCACTAGCATGGTTCTCACCGTTTTCCTTTTTCACATTGACGGCATTTAGCAGACGCCCTTAGCCAGAGCGACTTACAACCGTCTTACAATCCAACCAATCGTGAGTTAAGGGCCTTGCTTAAAGACCCAACTGTGGTAGCTTTGGCAGAGGTGGGATTCGAACCTCGGGCCATCAGGTCCAGTGCCTTAACCTCTAGGCTACCACAGTCCCACAAATGGCATTCATATTTCTATAAGTCATCTTCTTCAGAACCTGGGTGACTAAAGCTCTTTACACACCGACTTTAACGGACAAACAATGCGCGTCGACTTTTGAAAAAGAACACACGTCTATTAATGCAGTCCTGTGTAAATTCTCTTGTTCTATTTTCTCAATTAAACCCAGGCTGACCAATCAGAGCAGAGCAGCTTAACCTGCTACTATCAAGAGCTTATAGAACAAGCACCAGGATGATTATAAGACATGGATATTAAAGAAAATATATGGTAGAAAAAAAGCTGAAAGGCTGAAGAATGATGACGATAAAGCTCACAGTGAGTGGATGGAAGCGTTTTATTGTTTATCTATGAGATGAAGTCTGTACACAATTGACACATTAGGAGAAGGGAAATTAAAGGCAGCAAAATTGTTCAGATTGTTTAGCTGACATCCTTACCCAGAGCAACTTACAAATCATACAGTCTTACAATTCAAGCAATGGTGGGTTAAGGGCCTTGCTTAAGGACCCATTTCTGGTCTGCTCTTCAACTTTGGAAGAGGTGGGATTTGAACCCAGAGTCCAGTACCTTAATCGCTAGGCTACCACAGTCCTGGATAGACACATCTGTCTTTTCCAACTTTTAATCATAATAACTGCATTTGAAATGAAATCTGTAAGTAGACCAAGTGAGTCGAGTATTTTAAGAAGATTTTCTAAGCATAAGTTCCATCTGGAACTAATCTGCTAAATGAAGGCTTTGCTTTATGGAAATGAGTGCCGATTCGGACTGGACTCAAAACAAACTAAATACAAAGATGCTGCTAGGTTAATTTAATACGAATTTCGTTGTGCGGTCGGTGGTCTAGAAATAAAGAAGAAAGGGCAAGATGACAGAAGAAGAAAGAGGAGTAAACAAGAAACCAGGCTGAGCATAAAATGAAAGAAGGAAGGAGCGGTGGAGGTGAAGGGGCGAAATGAATGGCGCTCTGTCTGACACGTGTGCGGCCGAGGAGTTTCGATTGTTCTCTAATGAACGTCCGAGGAAGAAAATGACTCTGTGAAAAGCAATTGACTGACCCCTGTCATTCCTCACGCATCCACTGACCCGTGAATATTTCATTATGGAGGAGAGGCATGCAAAGCATAGCAATGCGCCACAGAGGGGGGTTGGTTGTCAAGAGCTTCCCGTGGCCTGCTCTCTCGCTTGAGTCTGGTTGAGTCGTCAGTTTCGTTTGGGTGGTATGATGGGTTTTAAAGGTCATAACAATTGAGTTTTGTGGTCTTATGAAAAAAGGGAATGTCTACTATTAAGATGAAATTCATTTTTGGACTTATGGACAATGTGCCTGTCCATTTATATATTGTAATTTATTTAGACACTGCTTTGATGTTGTGTTAAAGTGGCTTCAACTAATGCTGAGTTTAAATCGTTTATTAAGGAGCATACAGTGAGTAAAGATGATATGATAAATGTTAGTGATTATGTGAAATTTAAAGTTTCTTCTCAATTCTACATCCTTCTTGTTCCACCCTAAAGCTATAAAGCCTATGCCCATTCCAGATCATACTCCTTCCAGGATAAGGCAAGATTCTACTCTGTTGAAATGCCCATACCAGATGCCTCTCTGTCCATCCTGAAGATAACAAGTTTCTGACCAGTTGGGACGCTACACCTTAAATCCTAGGGTTGACAAGAAAATACCCGATCTAAAGCCTTCTCTGTTCATGCTGAGGCTAAGAAGCTTCTGCTCAATCCATATTTATCCATCCTGAGGCTAACGTGAATCTACATTTTCCCATTCTGAATCCTTCTCCATCCATCCTGAGCATGACAAGCTCTTGTTCCATCCCGATATTTCTTCTACCGTCCTGAGGCTGACAAGCCTATGCCAAAACCAGATCCATCTCCTTCCATCCTGAGCCTAACAAGCTCCATCAAGATCCTTCTTTCACTCTGAGTCTAACATGCATATGCCCAATTCAGATCATTTCCACCCATTATGATGTTAACAAGCTTCTGTCCCATCCAGATCCTTCTCTTTCCACCCTGAGCCTACCAAGCATCTGTCCCATTCAGATCATTGTCCTTCTACTCAAAGTATATCAAGATCCTGTCCAATCCAGCTCCTTCTTCCACCCTGAGCCTATCCAGATTCTGTCCAGTCCAGCTCCTTCTTCCACCCTGAGCCTAACAAGCAAATGCCCAATCCAGATCCTTTACCCTCCATTCTAATGTTAACAAGCATCTGTCCCATTCAGATCTTTCTCCTTCCACCCCAAGATTAAGATGAATCTGCCCAATCTAGATCCTTCTCCTGCGATCCTGAGGATAACAAGCATCTGAACAACCTAGATCCTTCTCCTTCCATCTTCCCAAAGCAGTTACTTCTTTTATAATGCCTACTACTTTCTGCTTTATTTCAATCCCACTTCTGCCTCCATCAGACCTACAAACCCCTGTCCCGTTGACATCCCACACTTGCCTTCCAGAAGCCCACAAGCCGCCGTCCCTTCCAATTCTTCGATCAACAAATGCCGTCTGCTCACAGAGTCCACTCGTGCCATCCGGAGGGCCCCTGTCCAATCCACATTCCACTCCACTCAGTCAGAGGCCCTTAAACCCTCGTTACCTGGTGCTCCTAAGCATCGGCCACACTTATATCATATTCTTGGCGTCCAAACTTTTGCACTGTGCTGGTAAGCATCTAACCAACCATATTAACACGCTCCATGATGGCGAATTTCTCCCTTGCCCCCCACCAAAAAAAACCTCACACCCCCTCAATGCAAGCACTAATTCCGCCGTTCTCTTAAAGTAAAGTCTTAGTGATCCTCAATGGTAAACAAAATATGATGAAGAAAGCATGAAACGTACAGTAAGAATATTGCACCCCATGGCACCCAACACCCCAGAAAGCTAGCGTGCACTTTTCCTTTCCAAACTTTTAGGCACGATGAGACAGTAATGTGCACTGAGCCCTCGGCCACCGAGATAAATAAACGCCATTATGACTGCTCAGGGGTTTTAACTCTCGCCCTCCTGATGGCACTGCGTCTGCTGCAGGTTCAAGCCTGGAGTCCCACAAGCGCAGGGGTTTATGGGTATAAAATGAAGTAAGTCACAGCTGAGTAGCCTATAGGAGCTAATGGGTGTGTGCGTGTGTGTGTTAAGAGGTGGGGGATCGGGGGTGTCAGAGCACACACTCTCACATACACATCTATTAGCAAAATGTCTTCACACATTAAACTCCAAGAGAGCTTTATGGCTTATGAACGGGAAGGGATCATACCTTAAGGCGTTGAAATGCACAACATGTGGACGCATAAAACTCAACGATACAGCCTAAACATCTGTGAGCACCGGGTGGGTGATATAGCATGAAGCTGAGCTGAAGCCCTCAGGGGGTCCGGGGGAAAAGGAGAGAAGGAGTATGAAGGGGTGTGCTAAGTACATTTAGAACACGGTGCCATGTTTATGACTTCTCTTTGTACGGATGTGGATTTTTATCTCTAAAGCCATTCATACATGTATCTATACTCAAATGGGTGGGTGGATATGAACTAGACGGAGATGAATGGCTGCATATGAAGGGAGGTGGAGGAATGGATGGATGGATGGACTAGCTATAAAGATGGGGATGCTGAAGCGGATGGGTAGATAATTAGTCGGTCCATGGGGGGACAATGGGTGTATAGGTGGATTTCTTGGGTGAATCGACTGGTAGACCAATGGAAAGACTGAATAAATGGAAGGATGCACGTGTATGTGCATATCTGGATGGATGGATGTTTATGGGAAGATAGATGGTTGGAGAAGTGTATCATAAGCCAGACTAAAACCCGATAAATAACATGGATACGTAGATCGATAGATGGATAAGTGGGTATATTAATGGATGGATGGATAGATGGATAAGTGGGTATATTAATGGATGCATGGATGGATGGATGGATAGATGAATAAGTGGGTATATTAATGGATGGATGGGTGGATAGATGGATAAGTGGGTATATTAATGAATGGATGTACGGATGGATAAGTGGGTATATTAATGGATAGATGGATAAGTGGGTATATTAATGGATGGATGGATGGATAAGTGGGTACATTAATGGATGGGCGGACTGATGGATAAGTGGGTAAATTAATGGATGGATGGATGGATGGATGGATAGATGGATAAATGGGTATATTAATGGATGGATGCATAAATGGATAAGTGGGTATATTAATGGATGGGCGAACTGATGAATGTGTGGGTATATTAATGAATGGATGGACTGATGGGTGGGTATATTAATGGATGGATGGATGGATGGATGGATAGATGAATAAGTGGGTATATTAATGGATGGATGGATGGATAAGTGGGTATATTAATGGATGTATGGATGGATAAGTGGGTATATTAATGGATGTATGGATGTATGGATGGATAAGTGAGTATATTAATGGATGGATGGATGTATGGATGGATTGATAGATGGATAAGTGGGTATATTAATGGATGGATGGATGGATGGATAAGTGGGTATATTAATGGATGGGCGGACTGATGGATGTGTGGGTATATTAATGGATGGATGGACTGATGGGTGGTTGTATTAATAGGTAGAAGGCGGAGGAATTGATGGATGGATAGACATAGGAGAGTAGAATGGGCGTATCATTAGCCAGACTATGGGTGGGTTTATGGATATATGGATGATAAGATATAATGGTGGATGGGTGGATGGATGGATAAAATGATGGGTTAATGGATGAGCAGATACATAGAGAGCATGAATACATGTGTTAGTAGATGAATAGACCAGGTGGATGAATTAAGAGGTGGAGGAATGTATGAATGGACAGACAGACCAGAAATGAATAAACCGGTATTTAGACTACAGTGATAAAGATGGATGTATGGATACATTGACAGACAGACGGATGGAGTGATGGATGGATGCATTTACATGATGCTATTCCCTTTTAAAAACACTCTTCATCAGCATATAAAATAATAAACCAAACACACACACACACACACACACACACACACACACACACACACACACCATCGCCCTTTAGGTCATCTCACATGAGGGACTCATGGATGGTGTGAAATGTTCTGGATGACAAGAGACATGGAGATCACAAGACCACCTCCTGTGGTGATCCAGTCAGCAACAACACAACGTTTAGACTAAAATGAGCTACACACTTAGAACACAACATAACGATATGCATAAGGTGTACACGCAACACTCCCTTAACCATGTGCTCGGTAAACTCAGCGTCACACAAAATGTGCTCACTTTCACACAAACCTTTTACATTCATATTCTCACAATTCTCAAAGATACACAAAATATTCATAGGAAATACTCTCACATTCACACAAAATACTCTCACATTCAAATGAAATAATCTCACATTTACATAAAATGCCCTCACGTTTACAAAAATTACTCTCACATCAACACAAAATGCTCTCACATTAACACAAAATACTTTCATATTAACACAAAATGCTCACACATTAACACAAAATACTCTCACATTCACACAAAATACTCTCACATTTATACAAAATACTTTCACATTTACACAAAATATCCTCACATTCACACAAAATACTCTCTGATTAACACAAAATACCCTCACATTCACACAAAATACTCTCACATTCACACAAAATACTCTCACATTCACACAAAATACTCTCAGATTAACACAAAATCCTCTCACATTCACACAAAATACTCTCACATTCACACAAAATACTCTGACATTTACACAAAATACTCTCACACTAACACAAAATACAAACACATTTACATAAAATGCCCTCACGTTTACAAAAATTACTTTCACATTAACACAAAATACTCTCAGGTTTACACAAAATGCTCACACATTAACACAAAATACTCTCACATTTATACAAAATACTTTCACATTTACACAATATACTCTCACATTAACACAAAATATTCCAACATTCACACAAAATACTCTGACATTTACACAAAATACTCTCACACTAACACAAAATACTCACACATTTACATAAAATGCCCTCACGTTTACAAAAAATACTCTCACATTAACACAAAATACTCTCAGGTTTACACAAATTGTTCTGACATTCACACAGAACGGTTTTCTTGTATAAATATAAATCTTGTTATAGCTGAGAATCGCCGGGTTTCATTTCTAATAAATCTGTAAGGAGGCGCATGACAAACACACACCCCACACCTCCAACACCCCTAACAGAGTAAGTACATCCATAAACTCCATTGTGACTTCCTCCACCACAAAACTCACACCGTTACCACGTAAGCAGTCTCGGACCCAGAGCATTTAAGCTCAGAGTGGGGTACGGGTACGGGTACGGGTACGGGTACGGGTACGGGTACAGGTACGGGTACGGGGTAACCGGGATCAGTGTGACTACAGCTTTACTGCTTTAGAGTTACAGCAGTGGGGCCAAAAAAACCTCCAACATTTACACAAAACACTCTCACATTTACACAGGTGATGAACACAAAACAAAGCCACATAAGCTGTGTGTGTGTTTGTGTGTGTGTGTGTGTAACAGCGTTCCTCACACCTCGCTCTGACTCTGCATCTCTATTCAATCTTTAGTTCTCTCTCGCTGTGCCTCAGCTCTTCTCAATCGTCTCCATTAAGCACGGCGGGTGTTTGGCATGAGCTCAAGCTTTTGGAGGATTCTGGCAGGATTCGACAAAAACCAGGTAAAGTGTTCAGGCGGTCCGAAGTGATCAAGCTGAGCTTTTCAGCGTAATGTGATTCTACTGAGAGAGAGGCGAGAAGGCAATCTGATAATGAAAAGATCACTGAGAGAGAGAGAGAACAAAGAAGGCAAAGTGAAAGGGAAAGAAGAAGTGGACAGTAAAGGAAATTAAGAGAGAAAGAAAGTATGAAAAGCAAAAAGAAGAAGATAAAAGCAATGAGCAATTTGTGAAATAAGACAAAAAAAAGATAAAACATTTGCAAAAAATAAATAAAAAAGAAACTGATTTGAGTGAAAGACAGGCAGAACGCAAGAAAAAAAAGAAAAAAAAGATGGTTGAATGGAAGGAGGAAAGAAAGAAAGAGGAAAGAAAGAAGTAAGAAATCAAGAAGCAGAAAGAAAAGGAAAATGTATTCTGCTCACAAAAATAATGGGATATTTCATTAGATTATTTGATCAATATTTCATATTCCCAATTTTTGCGAGCAATTTCGAGAAAAAAAAAAAGAATGAACAAAAGCAAGAAAAAAGACAGACAGAAATAAGGAAACAAGGAACACAAGAAAGAAAGGAAGAAAAAAAAAGAATGCAAGATAGAAAGAAAGAAGAAACAAAACAGTCAAATATAAAATCAAATGGAAAGAAGTAAGCAAGGGAGAAATAAAGAATTCAAGAAAGAACGAAAGTGAGAAGAAAAGAGAGAAATAAAACAAAAGGAAAAGAAAAGGGAAACAAGAAACAAAAGAAAGAAAATTAGCTGTATCTGTGAAACAGACAACGAGAGGAGAGAGTAAATAAACACAAAATAAATATAAACCTCAACAAATTAATAAAGGATGAAAAATAAATAAGGAAAAAAAATAGATGGATTGCAAAAGAAGAAGCAGCAAATGTCAAAAGGCTGAGGAATCCACTTATCTAATTATATGGACATAAAAAGTTTGGTTTAAAAAAAAAACAAACATTGTGTTTAATGATCCGCCTGTCAAAAGTATTAGGCCACCATAAGATTAGTTGTTTTAGCGATGCTAAATGATCATGCATTACATTGTTGCCCCAAAAATGTTAAACTTAGGGACTGCGGTAGCCTAGCGGCTAAGATACTGGACTACCTCATGGTACTGGGTTCAGATCCCACCTCTGTGAAAGCTGCCACAGTTTGGTCCTTAGGCAAAAGTCCTTAACCCTTGATTGCTTGAATTGTAAGACTTTATAAGTTGAAAGTCTCCTAAATGCTGGAAATGTAAATTTATCCCTCCATAATCCCCTTTTCCACTGATCTTCCTTGGTGAGCTTTAGCACACCGTAACCTTTTCATCCCGTTCCCCTTCTGAAAAAGTGCTTTCTTGGTTTCTCCGGCCCAATGAAGCTCTCAGAAGCTCGATACTGCTCAAGTGTAAGGGGAGAACATACTAAATATTCACCACTGTAGCCTATAGAAGCTGTTTCACTAGTTATGTTCTACCAATGAGATCGAGGTAATTATATTGACATTAAACTATTGCTAAAACAATGATACATTTCATCTAATGGTGGCCCAAGACTTTTGCTCAGTACTGTAGGTCATAGACCAAGTTCTCTGTGTACCGTCATGTGACCTTCATTTCGAATCCCTACAATGAGAACGCTATAGTGTTAAACCTCCATCCTAGCCTCACGGCTCCAGTAATAAGCGAATGAAGCAAACTCTGGAGTCGCACCACGGCCCTGAGGCTTAATGTGGTTTACTGTGGACATTTCAGCACATGGATTCCCTGAATCTCTTCCTCTCAGACACCTGATGGCTTAATGAATCTCTGACTGAAAGCCAGCGATGTGGTTCCAGGAAGGTGAGTGATGGTGATCAGCCTCTAATCAGAACTGCTTATTGATATTGATCGAGGAAAGATGACGTGCTGCCAAAACGTCCATTCTAGAGCAGAGATCCCGAAAACGTCCTCCAGAGGAGAACAAAGGTTTGAGTACAGAGAGCTGTTCAAGAAACCGGTTTGAGATGATCTGAGCTTTGGGACATGGCGTGTAGAAGATACAGGTACAGTGTGCTCAAAAAGGGGTATTAAGGGGCTCAACGTGTCCATCTACAGTATCTCCACCCGTTCAGTCATCATCCGTCCACCCCGTCAGTCACCATTTCCTTAGTCGTTCATCCATTCATCCAGTAGGGTTACGCCATTTAACATTCCACGTTTTATTTTTCCACCACGAATCCATCCATCAGTATGGATGATCATCCATCCACCAACTCAAACACCCATGTATTCAATTCGGCTAGTGATCCATCCATCCGATCAACAATAGTTATACATCTATCTCCTACCATCCATCCACCCATTCAGTCATCATCCATCCATTAATATGGTTGATCATCCATCCACCTACTTACACATTTATGCATTCAATACGGCAGATAATCCATCCATTCAATCAACAAAAGAATTGTACACCTAACTCCAACTGCATCCATTCCCTTATTTGTTTATTCATTCATCCAGTAAGGTTATCTGTTTAATTATCATCCATGTATCCACACATCCATCCATCCATCTATCCATCCATCCATCTATTCCTCTTATTCTTAATGAATAGTTCTAGATCTCTCATCTGCTCGTCTGACTTTCATCCCATTAATCCAATCATCTATCGCTCTACCCCTCCATCCATACATTCTCATTTCCTTTCTCAATAACATCCACCCTTTCCTTTATCCATACATATCCGCTCATCCACCTGTCTATCTAGAACTCCTTTTCCACCAATAACTGAGTTGTTCTGTTTCGTTTTTATCCTCCCAACTTTGAATTCTTAATGATCAATCCATCCATCCGTATGATTATCCACCCTGAATGTAATTATCATGCTGCTCCATCCATTCCTCCATCTATAAATGATCTGTTTCCATATAAACGCACTATTTAATGCAAAATTTAATTTAATATTACCGCATATTTTTCTTCCTAGTGCAGGATTGTTTTATTTTCTGTCCATGTATGCATCTTTCTCTGCATCCATCCATCTATCCATTCCTCTATTCGTTCATCCATTCTTCCAGTAAGGTTACCCATTCATCCATCCATCAGTTTGCTTATCCATCTATTCATATAATGTATTTATGTATCCATACATCCACCCACCCGTCCATCCATCCATTCATCTTATTCTTAATGAATAGTTCTACCATCTTACTTTCATCCCATTAATCCATTTACCCATCGCTCTACACATCCATCCATACATTCTGATTGCCTTCCTCATTAACATCCACCTCCTCCTTTTCCTTCTTTTATCCATAAATCTACGCTCATCCATCCATCTATCCATCCAACTACACTCCTCACAGAAATGAGGGGACATTTCATTAGTAGTCATTAGTGTTTTTTGTGAGCAGTATATTTTTATTTATCCCATTATCCAGTTAGTTCATCCGTCTAGTTATCCAGCCATCCATAGATCTATCAACCCACTTTCCCATTTATTATCCCGCTCTCGCTCCCTCTTCCCCCAAAACATCTCGACCCCATTGCAGTTCACTCCGGAGTGCATTACTTATACAGAAGTTCCTTAGCTCAGCTGCAGCGTGACACACATGCACCTTCGTCACGTCACTGATTAGCGTGCGGTCATTAATCTTTCTGCCGTAACACAACCAGGACACGCGCTCTCACTGGGGATCTCCGATCCCATCCCCTGAGGAACCCGGCACTGTACCCATTACAGTTCCCCCTATACAGGACTGTGCAAAAGTCTTAGGGCACTGGTACATTGGAAATAGCATTTATAGGATTTAGCAATGGCATAATGGCCGTATGTAATCCTATGTTCAGTATCTTTATTACAGTAAAACAAAATACAGGACATTTGTATGTAGAATTAAAATAGTAATAGCAGCATCTGGGAGCTACGTCAGGATGCCAAGTTGACGCTTCTACGGACTTTGATCAGGAATGTTTTTGGAAGGGCAGCAGCCAAGAAACCACTTTTTCAGAAGGAGAAAATGGTGGAATGGCTATGCTGTGCCAATGCTAACAAAGATTGGTATAAAGATCAGTGGATTATGGATTGATTGTTTGGGGCTTGTTTATATAGACCTGGTTGCTTCTTACTCTTACAGGATTGGGCAACCCTGGAATTAAGCACAGCATCTGCAAAAAAAATGGTTTCATTTGTTGAATATGGTCATTATATTGTTGCTAAAGATCTAATGGTGGCCTAGGACATTTGCACCATACAGTTTTCTTTCTGTCTGGCTCTCATACATACACACACACACACACACACACACACTTCTGATTCAACCTGATCGTTTCCTAACGAGTCTAATCGTTAACTGCGAAGCAGAGCATGAAGTAATGATGATTGGAGGAATTAATGAATGAGGTGTGTAAACCGTAAATGTAAACACGATCACGTACAATCAATTTGCAGAGCAATCTGATTATGCCGAGCAAACACGTCCCTCGATGATCCGAGAAAAGTACAGAAAAGAGTTTTTAGCTTGTCGGTTGTAAGCAGCACGAGTCAGCGGTGAGTCAGCTTTCCCTGCCAGGGAATAAATATGATATGTAGAACAAAGATAATCAGGTTTAGCAGCTCCTGCCGCTTTATGAGAAAGTGTTTGAACTGAATGCTGGGCTTTGCAGCATCAATTTCAAGTGGTGAATGTCGCATAATGATTGGACTGGCATTCCAGAGCAGTGTGGCACCTCTGCCTGTGCCCAGCGAAAGATAAGACAGGACCCCCTCCGCGACCATTTCTTTGATACCAACTGTATTGAAAACCTGGCAACCTCCTTAAGTTTTCCCTTGCAGAGAAAGTGAGTGCATGCACTTCCTTTCTGGAGTTTATGTGGTCATGTAAACAGATGAAAAAACTCAATAATGAGAGCTGGATTTGATTGCAGTAACTGGATTTCTCAGTGCATGTAGCGGAGGATCCTCGCCATCCCACCATCACCGGATCACACCGGAATGCGGTGTTTTATCTTAAATCTACCTCTGACTTATTTTACAGTTTAATTAAGTACAATTATATCATTATTATAGTTAGCATCCATGCCGCCCATGGAGGTCGGGTCCCTTTTCTGAGTCTTGGTCCTCTCAAGGTTTCTTCCTCCTAAATAAGGGAGTTTTTCCCTTCCACTGTCGCCCTAGGCTTGCTCAGACTGGGATTGGCCTTTTTTAGATAATATACTGTTGCTTTGAGACAATGCTCTATTGTAAAAAGCGCTGTATAAATACATTTTGATTGATTGATGTTCACCAGTTACTGATCAGTTGGTTTCCTCTGCCCACAGGCACAGAACAAGCTAGCAGGGAAAAGCTCGTTAAGTCCACTTATTCTTAAGGATTTTACTTCTTTTGGGCTATTTACATAGACCTGCTGTTTGATTCCGTTGTGGGATCTGGCAACCTGCTAAAAAGCTAACAAACAATATTAAAGTTTGACATTTATATCACATCTTTCTGTGCAATGTGCAATCAAGTGGGGCTGTCGTGTTTGCAAAGCAAAAATGATTTCCTGGGTCATGGAAACCTGGAGATTTTCCAAACCTGAACTTACTGACAAAATCTGCATTTCTGTGGCCATATCTGATTACCAAGTGCAAGTAAACACACACACACACACACACACACACACACACACAGTGTCAAGAACATACCGAGGAAGAATATCCAGAGAAAGGAGACCCTGTAGATGTAAATAATCCATGAAGAGAAAGGGTCAGAGGGACATGTTAAAAACGGTTCTGACAAACAGGTGATGTACAGTCAAGCAAACTGAAGCCAAACACAATGTGAAGCTCCAACTAACAACTCCACGTACTTTAATACAGGTGGGCTACAAGAACTGACAACCGGAACAAGTGAGCAGAAATTGGATCAGTGAGCAGTGGAAGTCCTGGTGGAGGTAAAGTAATGGTGTAGGGAATGTTTTCTTGGCACACCCTGGATCCCTTGAAACCTGTGGACGGACGTTTGGACAGTCGAGCTTAGATAAGCATTAGAGCTGACCAGGTTGATCCTTTAATGGCAGCTGTTTGCTGTATGGCAGAAGAACACTTCCCTGATCTTCACAGTCTCCAGATCTTAATCCTATAGAGCATCTCTGAGAGCACGTCACATTAGGGGACATGTAATTAGGGGGTATTTTATTTTGAAATATTTGTAAGCAGTAGAAGTTAGAGATCTGTGAGAAATACAGAAACCTTTTCAACATCTAGTGGAAGCCATGCCATGACAAATATCCAAAGAAAGCACCTTGTATGGTTATGTGGGGGGTGGTCTGCATTCGTCAGCATGTAGCTCCTGCCAGTGAAAAGCTTGACAATGGGGCAGCTAAAGGTATGTGTGCTTAAGGTGCGAAAGTCAAAGAAGTGGCGAACACTGGACACTCCAGTCAGAACATAGACAGAGCTGGACCTTTCTAGGGTTGTAACGTTCTGTAAAAACTCTGGTACTGCTCTGGTGGAAAAGGGGACGGCACGATGTTTGTGCTCCTGTGGAGATTTAAAGAGGAAACTGGGCCGCTGCTGCCTAGGAGTGCCAATCTGGGGCACGAACCCCCGGGATGGGGGGAGGAAAAGGCTCTGTACTGTTCCTATATACAATTTATAAACACAGAGAGAGAGAGAGAGGGAGGGAGGTGGGGTATGGGGGTGTGAAGCGTCTGGTTGCTGCATACTTGATCACAGTGTTAAAATATTCATCCACTAAGTGGTTCAGCTTGAACTTTGGAGAGCTTCTCATGCATTGTTTAGATCCACACACACACACACACACACTTTATTTTTTGAGGTCTATATTTAAACTATGACCCATACCCCTCGCACCCCAAAAAACATGCAAGCACAATTGATTACAGGACGGGTTCTATGTCTGACCAGCACTGCTTCCTCCCTGCTTATGTAAATCTGTTCCTTTAACCAAGCGTGTTTACATACACTTAGTACTCATAATCAGATCTCTCAGATCACATTTAGCTCTAGGAATCAGATTAAGAAATGGGACAAAGAGAGCTGGATTTTTTCGCAGTAATCAGATTTCTTACTCTATGGATCCCCTTACTCTGATTTCAATCGTTCCTCTCGGTCGTCCCTTGTACGCATACACCCTAGAAGCAACTAGTTTCCAGGTCTTTAGGCTTATTATGCGTATTATTTATTTTATTATTATTATTATTATTATTTATTTGATTACTTATTATTTCTGCGTACAAATATTGGTCGTTGCAGGCTTTTGGGGTTTGCTTCTAAAGTGTAGTGGCTTATTTGGGATTGCTCCCTGATTCTGTCCCTCCCAACATTCCTGCAAGCCGGTTTTGTTCGAGATCTAAAGAAAACGTTAAATGAAATATGTACATGTACATTTATTTGATTAACTGTTGAGCCACCTTGCTTGTTTTGGGATCATTTCCACATATCTTGTTTCTCATATCTTGTCTTTCTCTTGCTGGATCTGGCAACCCTGTAACTGAGACTGTACAGTTACAGCTCTTGCCCTGGTTATCGTCCAGTTTGGTTCTCGTTAACTTTTTTCAAAGTGTGAGATCGTTGGCTGGACATTTCTTTGCGTCCAGTGGGTTCAGAGATTCGATTGATAAATATTAAATAAATTAATTAATTAGTAAACACTCACTGAGATGGACTGGCATCTCTAGGATATGTACCAGACCCCACTCACCAGTGTTTTTTTACATTCTGTGAATACCAACCTGTTCTTCTACTGTTGTAGCCCATCTGCTCTAAGTTTTGACGTGCTGTCCATTCATAGATGCTCTTCTCTACGCCTCGGCTGTAACAAGTGCTTATTTGAGTTACTGGTACCTTTCTGTACTCTCAATCCAGCAGCAAGGCATCGCCAAGGCTTTTTTTTCCCCAGGATCTGCCCTCACTGGATACTTTCTCTTTTTCAGAACGTTCTCCATAAACCCTAGAAAGGGCTCCGTGTGTGAAAATCCCAGTAGATCAGCGATTTCTGAAATTCTCAGGCCCTCACTCCAAGAGGTATTTAAACTCGGGAACTGGGAAACACTCCGGCGGCTATGCCGTGGTTACCGAATAGTGCCAGGAAACCACTGGACTGTTCATATCAGGGAAACCCTTCTGTACTGCCAGTAAGCAGAGACTCAGCTCTGTAACCAACGGCTCTCACCTCACAGACTCTAACGGACCTCTGCTCTTAAACTCCCGCCTCTGCTCGTCCATCGACAACGTTGATTGGCTGCAACAACCGGAGTTAAAAGAACGATTTTTTTGGATTGTAAGATTGTATCAGCTGTAAGCCGCTCTGGATAAGAACATCTGCTTAATGCTGTAAATGTAACTGTAATAGCAAGTTATCAGTGACTTTAGTGAAACTAAATACACAGCTTAGATTTGTACTGGAATATAATGGACTCTCTCTCTCTCTCTCTATCTCTCTCACACACACACACACACACACACACACACACACACACACACACACACACAC
>JAYJMA010043774.1:0-11200 GCA_036873895.1 Parotocinclus cabessadecuia
TAGTAGGAAGAAACCTTGGGAGGACCAAGACTCAACAGGGGACCCATCCTCCATGGGTGGCCTAGATGTTAATTAAACAAATACTAAAAGTATATTAAATTAAAGCAAAATTAGGTTAAAATAAATAACAAATTAATATTAATATTAATGTACACACATTCTATCACTTAACGTGTGTTGTAAACACCAAACACAGGGTACCAAAACACTCTAATACTCCAAACAAAAGTCTCTTTCTCTCTCATACCTTTTTCCACCTTTTTTTCTGCTTCCTGGAAGGGCAGGGCTTCTCTGTCAGCCTTCATTTGTCCCATGTCGATATGTCGAAAGATGTAGAAGGAGAGACTGACCGAATATTGGTAGAATAAAAATATTAACATTAAATAATAACTATAAAATCTGATAACAATATATGTGTTGCCCAGTAACACACATGATAATAGATAAGAAGAAAATCGGATAACAATATATGTGTTGCACAGCAACACCCATAATAATGAATGGATGGCTGGGTGTATGAATGAACCACACAAAATCATATGAATGTTTTTATTCCTATTCTCATACTCTTGGCCGTGACTCTTGGACACTTGCATGGCAGCCAAGAGACCATCACAAACAAATGGCATGACAATAATAGTTTTGATCAACAAGGGAGCTGGTGTGCAAAAAATTTGATGGGAAGCTTTAAGGCTTCATCAGCCCATTACTACAGCAAACAGTCCAGAGTGCAGAATCAGACCTGAAGGCAGAATCAGAATCCAGGTAAACAAAGCAACACAATCGGTAACCAGTATATCAAACAAGAAAATACGGGTCACAGGGAAATAGGCTAGGGAAATCTGGAATAACCTCAACGGAGGCGGGGTTCCCCAGGTTCCAATAGGTCAGATGCAGATGAACTTGATGCTCAATCAAAACCCGGGAGACGGTGCTTGAGTGCGCTTAGGTAATTCTGTATTTGGTTGCATGTGTGCATTCTGAACCGGTGTTCTTAAAATCTGTGCTACCTTATCAGATTGTCCTACCATACTTTTAGACGTATCTGTCGAATCGGGCTGCCGCATCGAAGTGTTCACAGTGCTGTAATGTAATTTTTAAAACACAAAACACCTTGTAGGCCTAGACTAAATGACCTTATCAGAATGCACTACCTCTATTATAACCTATAGGTAGGATATATTTGTTGTCTAAATCACCCCATCAAAATGAACTACCTCTATTTATAGTGCTTTCTTATAAGGTCATTTCAACTTTAAATCTATCCTATGTATAGTTTACAGGCCCAGAAAGAAAATAAAGAGTATGGCCTTTACTTTTGGTAAAAGTAAAGGAGACAAGTTACACATCGTCATGCTACACTTGTTTGAAAGTGCTAATATTCAGTTATGCTTTTATAAGGTATACAATGAATAAATGCTAAATAAATGCTATAAATACTATCACACGTACACTGTCACCAGTCTTCACAGACCTGAGAAAGTGCACACACCTGGGACTCATTTTCCATCATCAGCACACACCCTTCTTATACTGCACACCGCCACTCATGATTTGCTAAGCAACTTGGTTCATTTGTTCGCTACGCACTTCCCCCTTGTTATCATTATCGCTACTTACTGAGTTTTCGACCTCCGCTTTGTTTCTTTGACTTCGTCCTTCCCCTCGGTTGTTGTTTGCCTGTGCTGTGTTTTGACCTCGGACCGTCGACTTCTATTTTTGCCTGCCATTTTTAATAAATGCCTGAACGCTGCGTTTGAGTCCGTCATCTTTGTGCTAGCATTACACAAATTTGTTATGCTTACTACAATACTAACACGATCGCAAGTAGTGTACAATTATTGGCGTGGTGCATGCTAAATACCAGAACATTGACGTGAAACTGATCTGTGTGTGCAGTGTAGCAGAAAGTCTGCATAATGTATTTACTAAATATACTAAACCTTTTATATGCACAGGGTGAGTGGTGACATCCACTGCTAAATGGCAAATCTTTGTTCAATGCTTGACTCCAGCACAATCACTGTGTTTCACTTTACTCCAACATTGGTAAATCATTTGCAGTTTACATTGTATACAGACAGAGTCTTTCTTTTACTTGGTCTGTGTTATTTAGTAAGCTATTAAGAATTTATCATATTAACAAACATATGGGCAGCATACAATGTAATTCCTAGCAATATTATTTTTTATTTATTTTATCAATTGAGTATCATGCATTGAATTATTGGTTAATAGGCACAGAATGTGTGAATAAGGTCATTAAATACAGGTAGTGTAGAGTTAACATGTAAACACTTACTGGTAGGCTATTAATTGTATGTGCACTAGAAGGGGGCAGCCACATCAACACAATATAGAGATTGGCAGTTAAAACATTTCCTCCCTGCTAAGTCTAGTAATGAGTATAAACACAATATGACACAATCAGCAAAATCACCAATAAGGTTAACTACCAGTTTGATCATTACCTGTGCTTTGGCAGTTCCTTCAATAAAATGGTAGCAGGAATTTCCCACCTGCAAACATACAACAAAACATTGATATATACACTGGAGCAGCTATTTCATTACATTCACCTCTTTACAAGATATGCTTGATTGAATGGCTGGTTGCTGGGCATGTCAACATGTATACAATGTGTATGTACTACATACATGTTTATTTATAGGATATAATATATATTTTTAAAAATTCTTAATCTAGGACATAGGAACGTTCAATCACAGGACAAAGTAAGTGGCAGGTTAATCATACTTTGTGGTACAAACCTGAATTTCCTTAACTTGGATATTTGTACATACCAGTGTTTCCTGGTACAGGTGAAGGGTAAGAGACCAACAACACCAACTAGTTTTTACATTGTGCAACTTTGTTAGGGCCTCACATTGCATGTCTCATTGTTCCAATATGAAAAAATGACACAAGAAGTGATATAAACATGACACATTATTTGTTATGAAAGGCAAAAGTGTTCTACCAGAATCACATGAAGACAAACCTGTATTGGACATGACTGGTTCTGGGGATTCTTGCTCCACTAATGTCACATCTGAAGTAGAAGCTTGGGCATTTTAAGCAGATAACAGAGGTCTGAACATAAGGATTAGTTTAAGCTTATTTTAAATACAAACAAAACCCAAACATCTACCCAAAACTGCTTGCCCAAGTTCACTCAGAGTGATCTGAGTACACTAGTTCATTATTCCTCTCGTCAGATGTGTCTCCAGAAGGCAGTAGTTGGCTACTGTATTGTAATGATAAATAATGTGTCTTATCATAACCACGTTGAGAGTGTCATGTTGTTCAGAAAATTGTTCTACTGAACAATTGCTCCAATATGATTGTTGAGAGAACATTGAAGTTCCATGACAAGATTGAATGTAGTTAAGATATTCCTGGGATCTTTTGTGTTTGACTCATGCATCCTATCATATAATGCAAAGTGACTGCTAGTGTCGGTGAAAGGATTTCCATTAAAATCAGAACTCTAAAACTTTAACCAGCCAAAGTAGACAAGGTAGTTGTGAGCAGGTTAGTTTGAGTAGGTCTTAGGGAAGAGGAATAGGTCTCAAAGGTTGCATGCTAAAAACTCCCCTATTGCAGAGATCCATAATGACATAGTAGCCACAATTAACATATAAACATGTGTAATCATGGCTTGTGAGAGTCTCAAATTAACAAATAAACTTTATTTATATTGTGCCTAGGGCAACAGTGGAAAGGAAAACTCCCTGAACATAGAAGGACGAAACTTTTGGAGGACCAATACTTGCTTGGCCTAGAGGTTAATTGAAATAGCTAAGTTGTATTAATAGTAAAAAATAATTACATAATAAAATTTAAATTAAATAACAAAATAGATTTAACATAATGAGTACTGGAGTCACATCGTATGCTAATAACTAAATGATGTAGGGAGTTATTGCACTCTGTACTCTGGTTTGGCCGTGGTCTCTGGTATCTTGCTGATTTTGTAAAGATATGAAAAGTCTATAATTTTAAGGGAAGGTTTATTTTAACAGCGAGAGACATCATATCTAAAAGAAAATCCAGAAAATTATATATAAAATATACGTAAAATATATAAATTTATTTGCATTTTGCAGAGAGAAATAAGATTTGATCCTCTACCAAACATTAAGAGTTTTGGCTCCTATAGACCAGTTAGATGCTCCTAATCTAATGCAAGTTACATGCATTAAAGACAGCTGTCTTAAATTGTCACCTGTATAAAAGACAACTGTCCACAGAGTCTAACATCTCCAACATGGGCATGACCAAAGAGCTTTCTAATGATGTTAGAGACAAAATCATATACCTGCTCAAGGCTGAAATGGGCTACAAAACCATAAGTAAGATGCTGTGTGTGAAGGAGACAACTGTTTGCGCCATTGTAAGAAAATGAAAAAAATACAAAATGACTGTCAATCGACCTCCATCTGGGGCTCCATGCAAAATCTCACCTCGTGGAATATCCTTGATCATGAGGATGGTGAGAAATTAGCCTGAAACTACACAGGGAGTACCTGTTAATGATCTTAAGGCAGCTGGGACCACAGTCACCAAGAAAACCATTGGTAACACTTTACACCGTAATGGATTAAAATACTGCCTTGCCCACAAGGTCCCCCTGCTCAAGAAGGCACATGTGCAGGCCAGTCTGAAGTTTGCCAATAAACACCTGAATAATTCTGAGAGTGATTGGGAGAAGGAGCTGTCGTCAGATGAGACAAAAATTAAGCTCTTTAGCATTAACTCATGATTGAAGGAAGAGAAATGCTGACTATGACCCAAAGAAAACTGTCCCCACTGTCAAACATGGAGGTGGAAACATTATGTTTTGGGGGTGTTTCTTTGCTAAAGGCACAGGACTACTTCACCGCATCAATGACAGAATGGATGGAGCCATGTACCATCAAATCCTGAGTGACAACCTTCCTTTCACCAGGGCATTAAAAATGGGTCATAGCTGGGTCTTCCAGCAAAACAATGACCCAAAACATAAAGCCAAGAAAACAAAGGAGTGGCACAGAAAGAAGTACATTAAGGTCATGGAGTGGCCTAGCCAGTCTCCAGACCTTAATTCCATAGAAAATGTATGGGGAGAGATAAGGGCCGAGTTGCCAAACGACGATCTTATACAATGTAATTTTCTTTTAGATATTCTATCTCTCACTGTTAAAATAAACTTACCCTAAAAAGTATGTACTTTTGATATCTTTGTAAGTGGGCAAACTTACAAAATCAGCAAGAGATCAAATAATTATTTCCTTCACTGTAATATATCTTTAAAAATATAACCCAAGGAATTGTCTGAACTTGGAATTTTAATTATTTGAACCAGACACATGTATACATTTAATACATGTAAATACCAAAATATATATACCTTTGGTATGGCACCATCAAGGGGCCAGTCGGCCTGATTATGTGCCCTTGAGTTGTGAGGGCGGTGAACTAATTTAGAGCATAATAATAATAATATATAATATCTAATCATAATCCTTACAAATACAAGACCATTATTTTCCATCACTGCCTTAATTCTCTTGTACATGGTGTTCACTAGAGCTTCACGGGCTGCCACTGGCTTCTACTCCTTCTTAATGACATCACAGAGTTGTTAGATATTAGAAACCTTGCACTCCTTCACAGATGCTCAGTAGGGTTTACATCTGCAGTCATGCTTGACCTTTACCCACAGTTTCTTTAGCAAGGCAGAGGTCTTCTTGGACCATTTTCTGAAGGGAGGGGATTATGCTCTGGTTCAGTATGCCATAGTGCATGGTTTCATTCTTGGTTCCCTCATTGAACTGTCACTCCCCACAGTCAGCAGCACTTATGCAGCCCCAAACCATGACATTCCACCACCATGCTTTATTATAGGCAAGACACAATTGTCTTTGTATTCCTCACCTGGCCCCAAACACAATTGACAATATCTGAACCAAATCTTGGTCTTATCAGATCACAGGACATAATTCCAGTAATTCATGTCTTTAGTCAGCTTTACTTCAGGCCTTGTAACAATACCTAGTCACATGCCACTAGGAATGGAAACTGGCTAAATGCCACTATCTGGCATTTTTCAATTAGGGGTGTACTTACTTGTGTTGCCAGTGGTTTAGACTTTAATGGCTGTGTTATTTTGAGGCCACCTCAAATGTACAATCTTACACAAGCTGTAGACTGATTACTCTCCACTGAATAGGTGTCATATATATTTAGTGTTGTCCCATGAAAACACAATAAAATATTTACAAACATATGAGAGGTGTAATCACTTTTGTGAGATACTATGCATGTTTAATGATTACAAATCTTGCCACAAGATGCTGTATAAGTGCTTTTCTCACTGGTCTATGAAAAGGCTCTCAGAGGCTAAAGACTCAATGCAGTAGTTTTTAATAGCTTCATTTTATTAATTTCATTTAATTAATTAACAAGCTTGATCATAAGATAGTATCACAAAGGAAACCATAATATGCACAAGTTGTAGTAATTGTTTGGAAGCTACTTGTCATGAAGGCCACTAGTTAGCTCCAATGGGCCAAGGTTCTCTGTAACATGGAAGATAGATTTTATTTGTAATCTATCTAATCATTTTTATATTTTGTTGATAATGTAATAGAGGAAATGCTAGTATCTCATTTTGACATTTTCATAAAGTGTCACTGTGTGCAACTGGGTATACATAACCTACCCAACCTGACACAACCCATTTGCCTCCTTCTACTATCCAACAAAACCTTTGCTCTGTTCCACCTTTCTCTATAGCTTCTTAAACTCTATCATCCCTTCCTGACCTTTAATCTTTCTCTTCTCTGTCTCTAGAGTCTGCCACTGACACATTGATCTCTTCACTTTCCTCTTCCATTGACGCATGTCTCAGGTCTTCCAAACATAAGAAGTCTTCTAACTCTACCCCTTGACTTTCTGATGTTTGCACAGTAACAGGTAGGAACTGAGATCAGCTTAAAGAAAGTGGAGAAAATCTCTACTTGTCTCTGTTTTTGACCTCTACCGTGACCTCCTGTCTCGATTCTCATCAGACATTACTTCTGCCAAGACGTGGTTCTACAAGGAGTAGCTTGACAAATCTACTGGGGACCCTCGCAAGCTTCACAACATCTTTGCCTGACTGCTGAAGACTTTTCAGTCTTTTACGACAAAAAACTTGCAACATATGCCAGTGCTACTTCATGTAAGCCTCATCCTTTACATCACTCTCCTACCTTATTAATGCATTTTTCTACTCTCCCACAGAAGAAATTCTACAACTGACCCAGTCCTGCAACCCTGCAACCTGTCCACTGGATCCACTCCCTTACAATGTGTTACAGGTGATTTCATCTTTACTCTCCACCTATAGGATTACACCTTTACTGAAGAAACCCACTATCGATCCGTATATCACTTCAGTCTAAAATCTTAGAACACATTGTTTAAACCTAACTATCTTTCCAGCTGTCCCAGAACAGCCTTAAAGGTCCAAACCAGTCAGGCTTCAAAGCTGTACACTCTACAAAGATAGTCTTGGCTGTCACCTAGAGACTGCACGTGACAAGATCTGACAAACTGTCATCAGTCCTCATCCTACTAGACCTCTTGGCAGCATTTAAAACAGTCAACCATGAGTCCATCCTATCCTTCCTATCTGTCCATCCTCTTGAATCTTGGAATCCAGGGAACAGCTTGGCGGTGGTTTGCTTCTTACCTAGCTGAGAAGTCATATCAGCTATCGTGGAGAAGATCCTTATCCTGCAAACTGACCACTGGTGTAGCACAAGTCTCAGTGCTTGGTTCTTTCTTGTTCTTCCTCTATATCCTCACATGGCTTTTAATATCACTGCTATGCCGATGATACCCAACTAATTCTCTCTTTCCCTTCCTCAGACACCCAAGTCTCTGCAAAGATGTCAGCATGTAAAGCTGACACATCATCAGGGATGGCAAATCACCAATTCAAGCTAAATACTGGTAAGAATCAATCTCTCAATCGACAAGGCTCAGATCTGCCCCTGCGTCATGGCATGCAACCTGGGGTGACTATAGACAACCAAATTTTTCCTCCCACATTGCTGGGTTACTGCAAATCTCTCTTTGGGGTCTCCCTCTGTGAACAAAACAAACAAAAAAAGCACACAACCTTAACAGTTTCATAGGGTTTTGTTTAGATTCCAGATTATTTGAAATAGATTATGATACTGATGTCTTAAAGCACTTTTGTAAGTCGCTCTGGATAAGGGTGTCTGCTAAATACTGTAAATGTAAATGTAATTCATACCGAAGTGTTTAAGAGACAACCAATGAGGTGTAGAAATGTAACTTCTCTTCTTTTCACCCCTCTCAGTCATCACTTTCATGCTGGGCTCTGTGACATATAATACAAATCATTGTCGGTATCTCAGTTGTGAATGTAGATTTTCTAAATGAGCTTACTTCCAGCTGTCTGTCATTCTTATTTTTAATAACACATGGAAACCAACCTCCAATCCTTTCTTCTCACTCATCCCGCCCTGTATCATCAAATAAGGGTAAGTTTTTCTTGTCACCATGCCCTTTTCTCCAGCCATTGTTTATGTTGAGTGAGAGGGAGCAGACACTGGGATTGATCCTGAATTTGTGTCTTGGTATTGTTCCAAGCTTTCCTTGTCAATAGGAATGGTTAATGCACTGACTGTGTGAAGCTATGGGTGCAGGCATGAAATTCACTGAGGGTTTTTATTCCCTTGTCTATCCCACAGGGACTGGTTTATTGTGTGCAGTGGATTGTTTGTAATCTGGCCCCCATCTACATGCAAATGATTATTGCTGGTCCATGTCACATGGCTGGTATGAGGCATCAAATCAGGTCTTGGGATCAAGACCTTCTCTACTAGACTAAATGTAGACTGATTTCCATGATCTTATTTGCAGCTATTCATAATTAATACAGGTAATTTTAGGTAATTACGTACTGCACTATATTTTTTTCTTGAATTAGGTATTAAATTGTGTAATTAGGTATTAAAGTGTTAAACAAATTTTATGGAAGTGAAAAGTGTGAAACTTTTTTTAAGAACTGAGTTTTTGTTTTTTTGTATTGAGATGACGATTGTAATGATTGTAGGTATCACCTACTAAATTCTTGAAATTGAATGAAACAAGTTTCCTCCAGGACCTACAGGTGCTACGTAGTATAATTAATTAACTGAGAACCACCTTGAGGTTGTGGCCACCGGGTCGGTAGGAAAACTGGAAGCAGGCAAAGAGGGACCAGTGAGCCTGACAAGTGTTGAGAGCTACAACAAAATACAAGTTTTATTGCTACAAAGACAAGATATTTAATGTTAAAATGGATAAACTTCATTGTTTTTTGCAAATATTAATTCATTTTCAATTTGATGCTTGCTAAACAAAAAAAGTTGGAACAGGGAACAAAAGATTGGAAAAGTTGAGGACTGCTCAAAAAAGCACCTGTTTGGTACATTCCACAGGTTAATTGGAATTGTGAGTGTCATGAGTGGATATAAAAGGAGCATCCTTTTGTAAGGCTCAGTCATTCACAAGCAAGGATGGGGTGAGGTTCAGGACTTTTCAACAACTTTTATCATGCAATTGCAAATAATTTAGGAATTTCATTGTCATACAGCCCATAATATGATTAAAAGATTCAGATAATCTGGAGACATCTCTGGAAGTAGGTAACCAGGCCGTAAACCAACACTGAATACCTGTGATCTTCAATCCCTTCAATGTGCCATTGTACATCTCTGTAGGCACCTTTAATGCTGAAAGGTACATACGTTTGGAGTAACACGCTGCAATCCAAGCAGCTTCTTTTTAAAGGACACCCCTGCTTATTACAGCAAGACAATGACAAGCCACATTCTGCATGTGTTACAACAGTGTGACTTTGTAATAAAAGAGTGCAAGTACTAGACTGGCCTGCCTGCAGTTCAGACCTGTCTCCCATTGACAATGTGTGATGTGTTATGAAGCACAAAGTATGACAACAACAACTGAAGTTGTAAATTAAGCAAGAATGTAAAATATTTTTACCTACAACGCTTCAGCTCTGCCATCAATACAATAATCCCTAGACTTCTACATACTAAACTGGCACAACTCAGTAACTGTGCAACTGAGCAAGCTTTTCAATACTTAAAAGCTTGCTCAACTTGGGATTGACCTTTTAAGATATAATAATATAATATTGTAAAGCTGCTTTGAGACTATGTACCATTGTAAAAAGCGCTATATAAATAAATTTGAATTGAATTGAATTGAAGTATACCAGCCTTCACCTGCCAGGTGAGGCTGGGAAAGATCAAGTCAAGTCAAGTCAAATTTATTTCTATAGAGCTTTTTACAATGGAGCATTGTCTCAAAGCAGCTTTACAATCTTATATTTTTTTAAAATATAAGATCCCAAATTGAGCAAGCCTATGGCAACAGTGGAAAGTAAAATCTCCCTGAAAGTAGAAGGAAGAAACCTTGGGAGGACCAAGACTCAAAAAGGGACTCATCCTCCATGGATGACCTAGATGTTAATTAAATAAATACTTAAAAGTATATTAAAGTAATAGTAAAATTAAGTAAATAATACAATTTAAATCAATATTAATATTTAAGTAAGTAATAAAATAATAAACAAAATAGATTTTAAAATCAGTCCTCAGTGGGAGGTCCTTGGAGTCACATCGTGGGAGGGAGTTACTGCACTTTGGGTTCTGTTGATGAAGACCGTAGAGTGATGCTGAGGTGGAGGAACATCCAAGAGTGTGATGCTAGAACTGGTACTGGAACATCTCTTCGGAGAGAAAAGAGAAAATGCAGTTACTTATGGGATAGGAGTACAGAGTCTATTATCAATCACTGCAGCATGAAACTCCGGCAGCACTAACTATAGCACCATAGCTAAAGGGGGGAGAAACAGATGCCAAGAGTCAAGAGACAACCTGAGCCATGCGTCCCGGTCTAAATCTTTGGAAGTTTATTCCATAGCTGGGGGGGGCCCCAAGTATGAGAGAGCTTTTCCCCCTGCTGTTATTTTTTAAATTCTAGGTACTGAAAGGAGTCCTGCACCTTGTGAACAAAGTAGACGAGCTGGATTGTAAGATTGTAAGAGTTCACTAAGATAATGTGGGGCCAGACCATGTAGAGCTTTATATGTTATAAGCAGTATTTTATAATCAATGCGGAATTTAACTGG
>JAYJMA010043785.1:0-11199 GCA_036873895.1 Parotocinclus cabessadecuia
AAATTAAATGATGCAGACCCTCAAATATTCCCTTTGAATTCCAGGTTGTGAGGTAACAAAATGTGAAAAATGTAAAGTGGGGTGAATACTTTCGCAAGGCACTGTAAATAACTGGAAATAAACTATTATTATTGCTTTTCTACTTTTATTTTAGGTTGCTTAAAGTTTAATATTGGATATAAAGGGAAAATTATAACTAACAACATCGTATGTTATTGACTGGTGTCAGATATGGAGTACATGCAGAACTTTGACCAATGACAAATATGGGGAAGTACTTAATTTGCTCAGAGAACAGCCAAAATTCTTTAGGCCACAGGTTTCACAAAATGTTGGAAGCATTCCTTTGATATTGTGTCCCATGTTGACGTGATTTTACCTCACACATTTGTGATCTGCAGATTATGGGTGCATTTTCATGCTGTGAATCTCCCTTTCCACCATATTGCAAATAGTGCCTGGGAAGACTACTAAAGAATGGGTTTGTGATTACCTTCAGTTTGTGCCATGGTGCATTATCATGCTCAAGGGTATTAGAAGATGGGTAAATTGTGGCCATGGTGCACAGATAGAAATGATTGCTTGATATTAACAGACCCATATTACTATAGGTATTACCATTCTCCATACCATTGCACCACCTTCACCAGCCTAGACTCCTAACACATGGCAGCTTCAGTCCATGGGTTTATGCTGTTGGCACCAAATTCTGACTCTACCATCTGTGTACCTCCATAAGAAACTAAGAATCATCAGACCCGGATACATTTTTTTTCCAGTCTTCAACTGTCCAATTTTGGTTAGCCTGTATTCACTGCAGCAAATGATTTCTCATTAAAGTAGAGACTGATGTGGATCTCTGCTGTTGTAGTCCAGGTTCTATATGCATTGGGCTCTGAGATGCTTTTCTAATCACCACCAGTTGTGTTTTCTGAGTTTTCTGTCAGCTTGAACCAGCCTAGCTGCTCTACCTTGACCCCTTTAATAAACAAGGCTGTTCCTTCTGCAGAACTTTCACATACATACTTTTCTTTCTTTATTGCGTTATACTTTGAACATTTCTATATTGAAACTCATGTGTGCTCTGTGTGTGTGTCTGTGTGTGTGTCTGTCTGTGTGTGTGTGTGAGAGAGAGAGGGAGAGAGAGAGAGAGAGAGAGAGAGAGAGAACGAGAGAGAGTGTCTCTGGGTGTGTGTTTGAATGTGGGTGTGATCGAGGTGGTTGTTTGTGTAATGCACTTATGACATGTTGAACTTTCACAATTCCCTGACAGTGCCCTGATATTTCCCTTTGATCTATGCTACCATTTGCTTTGCCTCCCATAGGCAGTGCTGTGCCCCTCAGTAAATGCTTAGTTGTACTTTAAAGGCTCCAGAAGCATGCTTCTCTGCAAACATCCACAGCCTTGCTGGGGATGACCCTGTTCCAACTGTCATGTTGTACATGTATTTGTTGTATAGAGGGAGTTATAATATCCTGCACAGCAGAGCCATGCTCAATCTGTCAATCAAAGGATTTAACAAAAAAGGTCAGTCATTCTTTTGGGGCTAGATGGGCTTTCTAACAATATGTGAAGTAAGCATTATTGTAAAGTAAATGTGCACACATAGTGTATAAATACAGAATATATTTACATAGAGCACATGCAGAATGTATTTGTATCTGAAGCAGTAATTTTGCAATTAAAATGGCAATCTAAAGTGATCAATATGGTGCACATTGCAGTTTAGTACAGACTGAAGTCTAGCGTAATTAGACAGAGTAGGGCACTTAACACAAAATTGCTCAGATTAAAGTCGTGTAATATGGCATCACTTGTAAATGCATTTGGATTAAGCGTCTGCCAAATTATTAAACATTTTTAAATGTCTGACCTGGTTTTAACAATATAATAAACCCTGTAAAGCATGCTTCTTTTTGAGAGGTTGTGAATTCTGCTGTAATATAATATTAACACAATCATATCTACAACCTTATTAAATATTCTTCAGCATTATCTATATCTGTAGCACGTATAAGTTGTAAAAACCATTCGATTATCTTTATTCTTTAAATCAATATACATATAATCATTTCACTCAATTATTTTGAACAAGATTTGCCAAGTAGAGCGGTAAGTTCAACATTATGAATAAATATGCAATCAGTCAGGTGAGTTGGGTTTTAAGTTTTGGCCAGAATTTTCTAAACATATGCAGTGAGAAAAATATTCACCCTTTCATATGATTAATGATTAATAATCAGATTAATAGCTCAATCAGAACAGAAAACCTATATGTATGCATTACAGTTGGAGTAGTGTGATCCTATTAAGCTTAATTCGAATTAAAATATATCCGGTTCAGCAAGGTGAGTAATCCAATCAGACTTGGTATATTCCAAGGACATGCATTAGGTTCACTAATTAGGTTCAATAATATCCTAAATTGACCTGTTTAAATTGGCTTTTTGCAGGATATGAATTCAAACTTTTTCTCCCTGTTTAATAGTCTCATATGAAGTACATTTTGCACAGTCTGTCATAAGTTTAGACTTGATTAATTAAAGTCGGCTTACCAATCCACTTGTGACTAACAGGACATGCATGCGTTTCATTGCTATGTTAACGCATACAATGAATGCCATTCCATGCATGCGCATAAATTTCAATTGGTTTATATTTAATGTTTGCAAATGGAGATTTTTATTCGGTTGTTGAGTTTAATGTAAATAAATAAATAAACAATTCGGTTAGACTTGAAATGATTGACCAAGGTCAAAGGTTCAAATCCCAGCACTGACATGCTGCCACTGAACAAGTGAGCAAGGCCTTTAACCACACTTGCTTGCATTGTACATTGTGTGACTGTATGTTTTGGATAATATCGACTGCTAAATGACTAAACATAGATGTAGAAAAAGCTATTAGAAATGATCCAGATATCCATTGCATCACACTTATCCCTCGGTGCTGATTATTTAATTTCATTTAACAATCTTTGGATCCTTTTTTAAACTACGCTGATGCCATTTATAAGTAGTTGGACAGATCTTACTCATTTATTCTGTCTCATTAGCAGCCTGAAGGGAATAAGGGATATGGATTTCACCACAACTGAGCAATCTTTTTAGGTACATCATTACATTCATACTCTCAGAGGCAATATGTGGATTTGTCTAACTGACACTACCTATTCAATGCTCTTAGTTAATCATGGTAATGACAATGCTGGAAAAGGCTTTTGTCTAAATACTTTAAGCATGCATGGTTTATTTCTGATGTTATCTATATAGATCTGTGAGATCATTTTGTAATTTCCAAACATATAATAAGGGAAAACCGAGCATGGAGTGAACCATCTAGTGGCAGGGAGTGAATGTGTCATGGGAATCATATAGAAACAGCAGTGGTGTTCTCCATCTATAATAGAATTTCCAAACCTCACTGTCGCTTCGGACACTCCTGACGCTTGAGCAATCAAATTGTGATCTGATGATCTAATTACACTAGAACTGCAGTTAGCTTAATGATGCAATTTTTTATTTTAAAACACACAAAATACATATTTATGTTGCTTCTTTTTATTTTATCTTGTATACAAAAATGCAGATAAAATGCAAGTACTGCATGAAATAAATAAATAAACTTTGTTTGAGTGAACAAACCTTTGCTTGACTCGTACAAGTTTATGCTAGTGTGCCGAAAAAATGACCAGAACACACATTTCTAGTCAAAATGCATCGAGAACCGAATTTGATGAACTGTGAGGTGGTTGAAAATCAAAGTGCAAGTGTATATCCTTTTGTGTGTATTTTCTAAATTGCTGGTCTTGGCCCTACTACATTACGAGAGTAATCATAGATTATGGTGAAGGCTAATGGAACTAAACTGATTTTATAGACGGGTTAGCTGCCGTTTCCTGCACTGAGTGCCAGGGTTAGGCACTGTCCACTCAAAAACCACGTCAGTGCTTCGCTTTAACTTGTTAGTTGTTCTCTTGATCTCTGTACATCATAGCTACAGTCTCTCCCTGCTCACCACAAACTCGATCCCCTAGGGAGAAGCGCGTCTTTGTTGCTCATTGCTGTAATGATATCAAGTGCAATGCCTCTGTGATCTTGAACGCTCTATTAACTTGCCAATTCTGTACCATGGCTCTGTACCACAGGGGAGTCATATAGGGCAACATTCCCAATGTGCTCTGAATCTGAGTAACAGCTTTTTTCTTTCGTGTTGTGGTTCAGAGAGTTTGCTCTGCGCTGAACAAAGCATGGGAAAGTTTACACTTTGTAGATTAATTTTTAAGATGACTATATATACACAATGTTATCATTTTCCTGTAATGAGAGACAAACGGGGAAACCTGGTTACTCAGCTTAAAATAAACTCAATCATCTACGTAAAATATTTTTACCAAAAAAAGTATTTATTAATGAAGCAATTATTTTTAACACTTTTTCCTCAGCATGGACCTGTCCAATTACCAAGTTTAAGTGCATAATACATAATCAATAAACCCCTGGCCCACACAGCAGCATATATAGCCCCTCTGCCTGAAGAATGTCTATCATAGACTAGCAGTCTCTCTGTACTGCTCACAGCTGTCAGTTGTTTCTTATCAGGGGACGACATCTGTGTTGAGAATGATAGACCGGCCAATTAATGGTCCTGATTATTGCCAATTTGAGACAAAATACCGATACCTGCACTTAAAAATTCAAAATTTAGAGCATTTCTACTCTTTGTTGCTGCATTGCATTGAACATGCAGCTCATAAACTACTGGACTGCTGTGTGACAAAAAAAATGTGCTGAGAGAAAACATTCAGTGAGTGTGAGGCCATTTATGAGAAAATGAAAATTTTACTCTTAACTGTGACTGGGATTAAAAACAAAATGGTGCTGCTACCATGTGCAATACTGTAACATTGTTTATTTTATGCACTTATTTAGTGCAAAATGACAGCATTCAAACAAAAACTATGCATTTATAGTATGCATTTATAAATTCATGTTCAGCAGTTTTGTGCCTCTAATACTGTATTATTAGTTTTATCAAAAAAATGTCCAGAAGGTCCAGGGTTCAAATCCCACCTCTGCCACAGTTGGTTTTTTGAGCAAGGTCCTCAACCCACAATTTGCTTGGATTGTAAGACTGTATTAATTGTATGTGGCTGTGGATTAGGGCATCTGCTAAATAATGTAAATATGTTGGCCATCAATCACCCTGATTTCTAAATATCGCCATCAGCCGTTAAAAGCTTATATCAGCCACTAGTACAAATCCAAGTGAAGGAACATGCTGTGCTTTCATATCCATCCACCATCAAAGTGTGATCCCTTGTTCTGGCCTTTTCTCCCTCAGACATGGTTAATTTTTTCTTTTTTGTGCCCAGCTAGGCCAGAAGCATAGCTGTTACTTGAACACGAAGTAGGCTGCTCTACCACCATTTTGTGTGTTGCAACATGGGTGTCTATGCTTAGGGTTGGTTATACACTTTAATGTATATATGTGGATTTGGGGAGAAATAGATTACGATCCTAGAAAATAGAAAATCAGAGATATAAGCATGCAACAACACGGTGGCTCAGTGGGTAGCGCCGCTGCCTCACAGCAAAAAAAGTCCTGGGTTCAATCCCATGGTGGAGCGGCCTGGGTCCTTTTTGTGTGGATTCTGCATGTACATGTGCATGTAAGACGTTAGTTTAATTGGTGTCTCTAAAGTGGCCCTTAGTGTGGACTGTGTGGATGGAATGAATGGATATAAGCATGCCCTGTACAGGATGCTTGTACAGGGCTGCTGAATGATCAACTGACCCCTTGCTCAATACCCAGCCAGTCGTGCATGGATGTAAAGTCCAACCTGGTCAGACAGCAATACAGCTCTAGAATTGATTAAACTTCATAGCCTGCTTCATAAAAAAATAGCAAATTTAATGCTCTTTGGATATATTTTACATTTACGTTTGATGTTTAGCAGATGTAATTTTCCAGTGACTTGAATGCTTTGATATTCAACTAATATACTCTAACAATCCAAGCAATTGCGTGTTAAGGGCCTTGCTCAAGGAAACAAGAGCCCACTGGGCAAACCTTCTGTAGTTGTCCAGTACCTTAACCACTAAACTGCCACAGTACCATGCCTGTAGATTGTATTGTGATGCACTAAAGAACATCACATAATTTGATTTTACATGTGCTAAAACCCATATGCCATTTGAATCATGAAAACCTTTGCAAGAAAGAAAGCGTCTAATTTTTAGATGTCACTAAAATACATCTGACCTCTAAGTTCTGTCTGTAGTTGTTTCTGTATTGTTCAAGGTCACCATTATCCTCCTAATCTAAAGCATTATCTATTAGCTGTATATTGCTTTGGAATAAGGGGTGTCTGCTTGCAGTCAATCAATAACGTCCAATTCCCCTTCTCTGTTAGTTTGATTCTGTCTCTTCATCGCCCCAACCTCTTTAGAAGATAGCATCATACTGATCCTATACAATTCTTCTCTGACAGACTTGATGCTCCCCCAAGCTTTAAAGGCAGCACCAGGTTTACCTCTTCTCTGAGATTGTCTGCATGCTGTGGTCAGAGCAAACACAATCTGCTTTCACACCCTCTTCACACATAACCTTTGTGCTGACAATCCCATTCAAACTTTTTTTAATGTTTGATGTCTGTCCGACTCTTGTTAGTGGTGCGGTGTAGCACACAGTAGTTAGGGTATGTAACCAACATTACACTAAGAACCTGTTCTGGGTGTGTTTTAACTTGTACCCTGTGTCGTCTTGATAGGTTCCAGAATCAATGCTCAGACTCGAGGAAAAAATGTTTTAATTGAGGAGACATAACTGAACGAATAAGAATTTAGCCTTTAATATATGAACATATATGCTCAGCTAAAGTACAATAAAGGACCTTTATCAAATGGCTGATAACACAAAGCCATTTTTATGATGGTCAAAGAGTCCCATGGAACACAACTAACCTTTTGTAAATGCTCTTAATTTAGTCTCTTTAAGCCATTTATTGCACTTTATTAAATCTCAAGAACATGCTTTATACTAGTGCCAAAGTCGTTTCTCACCAAATTCTTACTGTTGTCCTCTTACAGGCAAATTCCCTCCAAACTGAAAATTAGTTACAGAGCTTGCAAAGCACTCTTGTTATTTATTATACTGATACTTATTATTCTTCCACACATTTGTGTGAGTAATACTGCCTAAATTATGTATTGCAGACACTGTTCAAACACTGTTGTGCACATATTGATATGACCTGTGCTAAATATAAGACTTGAGTCCAGTATAACACTTAAAAGTACATAAAACACTTTTTTTTGCATTAGAAAATGTTGATGCTAATAATAATAACAATAATAATGTTACATCCATGTAGAACCTTTCTAATTCCCAAGGTCACTTTACATAGAGGAGCAATAGAGAAAAAACAGAGCAGAGAGGGAAGATGGAAGTTTTTAGTTTAGTAAATGAAAATGAAGAGCAGAGGCAATGACTTTATTGTAATGAGTTTTACAGTTCAAGTGCCCACCTGCAGTAAGTAATCTGAAATTTTAAAAATTATAATGAGCCGTTAACCAGTGAAGCAATGAGACTTTGAGTTATCTAACATGAGAAAATTTGGTTCAGTCACATATTCTGTACTGTAGTATTAGGAAATGTATAATTATTTGCTGTATCAGAATCCTTATTGTTTTTTGAAAATGTTACTTAATAGTCCTTGACTTTTGTTTCACACTAAAGTATAAATAGAGCATGGGGGAAGTCTTTCAGTCTAGCTTGCTTGCTTATGTGGTAGTCGTAATCAATTGTTCAGGAATGTATTCCTTTTCCCAAATACAGTATAATAAATCTGTTTCATTTCCAATGCAGACACACTAACATCACATTGCCCCAAAGCAATACAATTCTCAAGTAAGCTCTCTTTGACAATATATGACTCATTAACTCCATTGAGCATTATAATCACAAGTTGGGAAGCTGTTAGTTTAATTAGCTTAATTAGTTGTTGGCTACATTTCCCAGTATCATTATTTTCCCAGGTGGTAATGAGACTGCTTACAAAATCAATTAGTTTTTAAATAGTCAAACAATTTTATTGACTTAATAGCAGTGTAATGATAACAATCACTATATTTTTGTTACTGGCAGTTGATGGGTTTTAATTTGTTACGTTACTTGCTTATTGTCGTAGTTATTAACACACATCTATCTGTTTTTGGTCCATCTAAAGGAACAAGATTTATTTTTTCTTTATCCACATTTGTTGTATATGTGAACTTATTTAAAGTGCTAATGGGATAAATGTTAAGGAAAAACTGGTTGGGTAGCCCCATTTCATTCAAACATGAGCTTTCAATTAAAATTTGCATTATGTTATTTATGGGTAAACTATTTGTAGTGTGCTGATCTCTGCATAAAATGCTGCCGTTTGCATTGGCTTAAATTTGATAAAGGTTGGCTTTTATCCCCTCCCATGTTTTGCCATATTTACACTGGCATCACACTGATTATCCACTTGAGCATTTTCAAAAACATTCCAACTCATTTCAGCATCTTACATTTGACACTTACCATAATTTACTTGCAGAAAACCTGCTGAGTTTCAGGTACTTAAATGTCTTCTACTTAAACGTTATGGAGGCCACTGTGCTCTCTTGAACTTAGTCAGTATTATATTAAGGCGTAGTGGTAGGGTTAGGGGACTATCTGAACATGGGGACCTGGTGCTGTGGAGGCCCATACTGTCCTGCAGTTAACCACAGCATTAACAGTACTATATTGAAGCTTGATAGAAGTATTTGGACAGTTCTGATGCTCTGTGTATTACTTTTTAATCTGAGAAGTGTAGACGACAGATCATGCTCTGGTTATTAGTGTGCATATAAATCCTTAGAGATGATAGCCCTTAATCAAATAACTCAGAGAACTGACCATACAGGCCTTACTGTGGAGTACTTAATTATGCTTGTATTTCCCATCTGGCTCATTCATTTAGTCAAGTCCAGTCAGTCAGAGAAATCACCACTGATGCTTAATGAGTCCAGTATGTGTAAAATAAGCAATGTGAACTTCGCTATATAGCTAAGCACCACTGCCTCACAGCAAGAAGGTCCCAGGTCCAATCCCAGGGTTGAGTGGCTTATAGCCTGCATGTCCTCCCCCATGTCTGTGTGGGTTTACTCTGGGTACTTCACTTTCCTCCCACAGTCCAAAGACATGCATGTTAGGTTAATTGGTGTCTCTAAAGTGGCGCTTGTGTGTGTGTGATGTATGATGGATTGGCGCCCTGTCTAGGGTTGTTCTAGGGTTGTGGGTTAAGCAAAAGATAAATGAATGAATTCATGAATGTAGCGATATATTAAAATGCCCAGGACTGTCACTGTTTTATTTAATCTATGTCATTCATAAATAATTGTATTTCATTGTATTAAATCAATCAAATATTTTAAGTTTACACTATGTTCTTCTGGCACCTCATGTAGCACTTTCTTCTGCTTTTTCTTAGATGTTAAGGTATGCCCAACTAAAGAGTTTCAGTGCCAAAACAGCATGTGTGTGGCACTCAACTTTGTCTGTGATGGTGATGATGACTGTGGGGATGGCAGCGATGAGGAGAAGTGCACAACAGGGACGACCAGCACCTGCAGCCCGCAGGATTTTCGCTGCAACAATTTGGAGTGTATCCCTGGTTTGTGGAGCTGTGACGGAGATCCAGACTGCAGCGATAAATCAGATGAGTCCCCAGAGCGCTGCGTTCACAACACCGAGCTAAAGAAATCACATTGTTCCACTGATGAGTTCCAGTGTGGTAGCGGAGAATGTATTCACCACAACTGGAAATGTGATGGGGATGCAGACTGCAAGGACAAGTCAGATGAGACAAACTGTCGTAAGTAAATTATATGATTTATAGAAATGTCATTATGTCCATCAGCTTGTAAAATAGAAATACACCAAATTATTTAATTACATAAATTGAACTGACAGTTTATTAGGTACCTTGTACTTGCAGTAATTAGCCACTTTGTTAGGTACATTTAGAAAAGTGCCTGTAATAGGTGTGCATTTATTTTCCCCTATACAGGTATTGCCCCCCTTCATACCTGTATCAATAATATTATGTCGATTCTGACACTGTTTGTGGCACTAACATTTTGGAACACTCAGCTGCACAGTATGCAGTGTGTTATGTGTTGCATTTCCCCTTGTACAAAAGAGTGCAGTTTGACATGCATTTAAGCTATGGGTCATGTAAAATGAAGTCACTTGATCAGTGTGGCACAATTTACTGTGTCCTTCTAGTTGCTAAGTAACCATGCATCCAAGTAACCATATGGTACAAAAGAGGTTCATTTATTTATTTTTTTTCCTGTAGGTTTCTCAGGCATTCCTTGTTGCTGTTTTCTCCCAGTTTAGAACATCTTCATAAACTTTTCCCCAAACAGTGAAAAAATTTAAGACAGAGCATTATGAAATCATTTGGTTTTTCCATATGCTTTTTAGCTGTAGTCGTATTTCTGGCTGCAGGTATTGTTTTTATGATGTTTAAACAGCTAGGAGCAACAACAACTGGTGTGCACTGAATTAAATAGCTCATAAAAAAATCCCTTCTCAAATGCATCACTTATCACTGAGATCCAAACTCCTTCTGGAAGCAATGTCAATATAAGAAATCTACAGGTTTCATAGATTGGAATTTTAAGTATTCATTCAGCAGAAACCGTATTCTGAATTATGATTTTTCAGTGCCTGAATTGTTTAAATGAAAACAGATTTTGAAATCTGAGATTCCAATGTATACTGTATATTATTAAACTCAAGTTTATGATGCATTCAACTTATGAGAGATTTGTCCCCATTGTAAACTTGAGGAGCAGCTGTAGTCATTTATCAGATGCTCTTATACAACCCCTGGCAAAAATATGGAATCACCAGTCTTGGATGAGCATCATTCAGACATTTCATTCTGTAGAACAGACTCGGATCAAAAACATGGTACAATAATAAGGTCATTCCAAAGTGCAACTTGTTGGCTTTCAGGAACACTGAAATGAAGAGAAAACATTGTGAAAGTCAGTGAATGTTACTTTTATTGACCAAGCACAGGGGAAAAAAATATGGAATCACTCAATTCTGAGGAAAAAAGTATGGAATCATGAAAACCAGAAAAACAAAAGACAATTTAAAATACATCACTA